>JARFOC010028398.1:0-32690 GCA_031763485.1 Osmoderma eremita
TTCTTATATTCTTATATTCTTATATTCTTATATTCTTATATTCTTATATTCTTATATTCTTATATTCTTATATTCTTATATTCTTGACTATCTTCTACTCTACGTGTTGAATGTTTATTTGAGGCAAATTAACTGCACAGAGATAATCTTGGAGTGGTTTCATTTTTATCATTTAACATCACATTTATTTGTAGTAGTGCATATACAAAAATAACTTGTGCAGTATCTAATACTTGGCAGGCTAGTTCCTTCTTCAGAATATAATTTTTACTTTGCCTAATCATGTCAGTGTATTGTCAGAGTGTAGTTAACTGCCAGAATTGCAATGTAATGTGTGTTGTACTAGAAACTATATCGATATAGATTTGCTTTCATGACATCTAACATTTGCCTCTGCCTGGATTAGGCAACATTGCTGAGATTTCGAACAAATCCCAAAGATTGCAAAGGCTTCACCGAGTAGGGTATTTGGAAGTAGTTTCAAAGAAAGGCAAAATGTTACATAGAACTGTAGTAAAATACGATTAATAGAAACCATTACAGTATTTTTAAGGTCATCTTCTGAGGAATGAATGTTTCCATAGTCGCCTACTTTGGAAAAACCTCTGACACTCTCGTACTTTTCATAACCAAAAATGTTTTATCCACTCGTGAACACGGCCCTTAATCAAATTTAGATTTAAGACCCCCAGAGACGGCCCTGGATGTGTCCCGCTTGAAATAGGCAAGATAACAGGGCACTATTGTCCCGTAAATCCGCAAACTGTAATAAATCGAAACATATATTTGTTGTTTTGTTAAGCGTGAAATTAGTCCCATCCCGGTTCGGATATAACCCCCGGGACAAGGAGCGGGGTGGCTCTTGTTGATGCGGACGTGAAAATTTACCAAACAAGTAGGATCGGATATGATCAAGGGTAAAAGTGTTGCTGATTGATAGGATAAACAAGGGTAGTGTATTTTTTGTATTTTTGGTTAATGGGGTTTGCTCATTTCGCAGCATAAATAATTTGTTGCGTAGGTGCATATACCATATGGCTTTTTTTGTAAATGACCGGCATAAAGTTCCGGTTTCCTTTTATTATTAAAATTTCGTAAAGGCTGCTTTGCGGGATCGCTTCAGCATGTCTAGTAACTCAAAAATTGATGTTGGCATGCATATGTCACGTGCTACTGGTATGGCGAAAATTTTAGAAACTATGCTACGCAATATCAAAAAGTGTGGTTATACATTATATTCGAAAAGTTTTTTCTAAGTTGCCTACAAATTAATTTTGATGCTATGTGAAAATTTTTGGAAACATATTTAAAGAAAATATTATTAATATTTTCTTGAATAACTAACATATTTCAATTTTTTCTCTCATGATACTAAAATAAAATCTGTGAATATGGTTGATACTGAAATTATTGTTTGAGTTCTCGCATAACTAACAAAGTAAAGCTGAGATGTAGATTTTCAGCAGTATAGCTGCTGTTACGATGGAAGTAAGACATAAATTGTACAATTGTACATTGCTGAAAATCTACATTCAGCTTTACTTTGTTAGTTATGCGAGAACTGAAAAAATAATTTCAGTATCAACCATATTCACAGATTTTATTTTAGTATCAGGAGAGAAAAAATTCAAATATGTTAGTTATTCAAGAAAGTATTAATAATATTAGTTTTTCTTAATATGTTTCCAAAAATTTTCACATAACATCAAAATTAATTTGTAAGCAACTTAGAAAACACTTTTCGAATATAATGTATCACTACACTGAACAAACATTGTTTTTATTGATTATAGTATTTTTTTTTCAATAACAGTTTTGAAGTACCTAAAGTTATTTAAAAAGATTTGGTTTCGACTCCAACTGTTCTACGATTATTAAAAAAAATTTCATAATCAGTAGAAATAATGTTTGTTAAGTAGTGCAGAAGAAATATGTTTGTACAATCCATAGCAACAGCAATTGCCGTGCTGAAATCCTACTTTCCACTTTTAGCACTGTTAGTTATGGTAGAACTGAAAAAGGAGCTTAAGTATGAACCATATTCAGAGATTTTATTGCATTTAAGGTACTAAAGAGAAAAATTACATTCGTATTTTATGCAGGAAATATTTAAAGAATAACATTTTTAATATTCTTAAAATATGTTTGCCAGAATTTGCACGTATTCTCAAAATTAAAGTGAAAGCAACTTTATCAAATAACTATTTTGGATATCATATCATGGAATTTCACGTTTTCATTACTATCACAGTATAATTTTTTAATTTGCCGCCATGCATGCTACGTGACATATGCTAAAATAATTTTTCGAGTCATTAGACAGGCAGAATCGATCCCCCGAAAAAGTTTTTACACTATCTTAATAAAAAGAAATCCCATTATGCGCGTCACTGTATAACATAAGAGTTCATAAGAGTAACTTATACATAAATCATAATCAATTTCTATACACCATCTGACTCCAAACACACTTTACCACGCTACTTTCACAGCCCACCTAAGTGCACCACTTACTGCTTTGTATTGTCAAAAGTTCTGCGCACCATTACGCTGCTTCCATTGTTGTTCAAGTGTTGAATAATATTTCATTCAACGGCATTCTCGTGTAATTGAATGATAATAAGTCCACCCGCCCGAGTTAAGCCGGCAAACGTGATGAAAGTACAGCATTTACCACCTACTAGGAAGTAATTATTTACTATCTGTGTTAACTACGTCTTAACTTGGCAGTGGGCGTTAAAAGACAGCATCATTTGTCAGTATCTAGGTTCTTTTGGATGGTTCTTAGATTGCTGGTAACTCCGCCCACTCCTGGAGAATTATAGAAACTGCCAAAATAGAGCTGATAGTATAAAATTTCCCAAGAAAACGTTAAAATGTTTCTGGTGTGATACCTATCTATGTGGACCTATCTATATATAACACACATTTATTTGAGGCCAGAAAGAAGTCATGTAGGAAAATGCGTCAGCAATGTAAATTTTAGGCATTAATATCATTGCACACTTAAGGGAAGTTACCAGATAGAGGAACGAATAAGAAAATCGGATTTTGGACCAGAGAAATTAAAGAAATTTGGAAGCAGTTGGAACAAAAACATTTACAGTCAATTTGAGGTAATTAAGGTATTTAATCCGCCCTTACGGCGGTGACATATTCGAGCATTGTTACAGAAGGTCGTTGGGGTATGTTACACCCCACGACGTTAACACCGGGTTAAAGAAACCGTATATTATTATGTAATTTTGCATTGTACTAAATTCAAAATTTAAGGTTATATTTGAATTAACTAAAATTTCAATTAGCTTCATTTACATTATTTGTTAGCGTGGTTGTCGAGTTATAACCTGAAAATGAAAATCAAAATACCTAAGTTATTTTGATTTTCATAATCGATTTGTTAGGTTAGAATCTATCTGTCACTTTGACAGGCGACATAAATATTTGGCGCCCAACAGGTATGGCAACTTCAAAATAACAAAAATCCTGAAAATTATAGAAGTAAATGTCAAAAGGGTAATTTTGAATTTAATTTAAGAGTTGATTTTAATATATTTATAAGTAATAAATGTGTTAGTTTATACTAACATATAACTAGTGGGGTAGAAAATATAAATTATGTCAAACACGTAAGTAATCCAATACGCATTTTGTATGTATTTCAAGTTACCTATTAAAATTACAAATAAGAACAAGGGAGGAATAATGTTTGTTGTATGGAAGTAGATAATAATAAAATGAAAAAAGAATCACCAAACCAGATGGAAAATATAAGATACCCTCCTATCACGTTCATTTTCAGTCATTTTATTTCCTTTCCGATGGCTCCTCTTTATCGTAAAATTAAAATCTTTAATATTGTAGGACGACAAGGCAAAAAGGAGGAAGATATTTTAACAGGCGTTCGTACGAATAATACAAATTTAACGACCGGAATTCAATCTACCCTGAATGAGGGTGGGCACCCCCACCCGATATTCCCAAGTCGAGTTCGTTTTAACTTTGCACTCATCTTCGCAGACTTACCGTTATTAGTACTTCTAATCCAGTTTGCTTCCAACTTATTTTAGGTCTGGGCATCCCTCAAAATCGTTTCCAGTACGATCGGCGTGCCAAAATTTCGAATTTCCATTCAAATGAAATTGTACTTATATGTTACAAAGTGAAGCTTTCCCCCCAAATCCATTGCTTTGCGACTCGTCCGATCTGAGCTTCGGAACGACGAGGGGGAGAGGTACAGATGACGATTCCTCTTGTGCCTGGTATGCTGTTTCGTTTTCGTTTATTTTACTCTCAATGTTCTCCGCTATATGGCACAATTTCAACTCCCAACCTAATCCTGCGTGGTTGTCATCGTACGATGAAATGCAAATCGTCCTCTGTCAGGATTCTCTAAGCGTCTTTCGAGACGCATCGACGATTAGGGGAGGCCCCGAATGCTCGTTAGGAAATGTTATTCAAAGTGAAACTGCCGTATGTATTGGGGGTATTAAAATCGGGGTATTATTCTAGAGAGATGAGGGAATTAAACGGTAAGTAGATAGTACCTACGGCTTGGTACGTACCGGCAACTTTTCATTCGATTCAGTCGCTCGCTTTTCATGGCAAGTGCTTTGATCGCCTTAACAAGATATAGTTGAAAATGTACTGGTGAGGGTACAGGGAACAGGAGGAGGTATTTCGATCTAATGATTCTTGGAATGCATCGAAGTAGGTGTTCCTAGGGATTATTTTGTAAATATCTGTTGATGTCGAAGTAATCTAAAGATCAAACCAACAACATCAAGAGTTTAGTAAAAGTAGTGATGAATTTTCAAGAATTAGTTACGAAAGTATGTATTGTTATGATCTTTCTCAACATCTCGTTGTGTTTTTGTTGATCGAATTTGTCTGCAGTATACACGACCATTACATACTTTCATTTTGAACTTATTATCGGTTTCAAATTAAATTATTAATGTGAAGTGTCTCCATCTATTCGATCTATTCGGTTATTCAATAAGGTTATCAACTAGAACTCTATACAGTTGGAAGTATAGGTATACTAAGCCCAGAAGCAGATAACGGGACTAATTGACATTACTAGATAAAAGAATATTTATTTTACAAATACATTGTAAAATCACAACATATTCTCACACATAACACAACAAAATACAAACGGATTTTTGGAAGGTTTTAACTACACGTATTCACACGAGAAACCAGCCCAGAAAATAACCATCAGCACATTTTTCATCAGTCGAAATTGGCACTGAAGGTAGCAGTCGTTGACGATGACGTATAAGCGGCATCCACCTGGACGACCAAAACATGTAAACATCGTGCGAGTAAGTAGATGCGTTACTAGACGACGAAAAAAGAAAATAAATACAAACGTCAAGTAAGAATTTTGTACGCGTCAAGCGAGAAATACTAGCAATCAATTTAAACTGTATTAAGTAGTGAATTACACGATCCACAAATATAGAGGAAAGAGATACTGGAGGTTGGAGTTAAGAGGAGAGAGATACTGGAGGCCTGAAGGAGGATTGAAGAGAGAAAAGGGTTGGAACACGATACACAACACCTAACAAAGTATTAAAGGTGTTTACAAAGTTAATTTTGAAATATTGTCAAAATTCTTGTAGTTCTATTACATAGTAACCGTTTTTCGAAATTCTAAATTCATATCGAATGTCAAGATTTCAATTTGTAAATTAAACCTATCAATTCCGATATATGTACTATTGTTATATTTCGAAAAGTTGCCTGGTTACATCCATTAGATGTAACAAACGAACTCAGCTGTCATACCAGTATTTTAAAACATGTGCCTTAATGTCATATTCTGACATCAACGTATTTCAAGGTCAGTGCTATATAAAGGTGAATTTTGTAGCACTGCAGTATATTATATTGTCATGGCATGGTTGATCAATTCGTATGTTCGCCAACTATCAGATCTATTAACAGCCAATTCGCATTATGCATGTTTACTAATTATTTAATAACCGTTATTTCGTAGGTAGATTCGTACACGCGTAATAATTATATTATTCAATTCTTTAAATCATCAAGTTAAGCAGCTATTCCTTTTATAAATAGTATTAAGTCCAGGCGGAGACTGCTAATGAGACTAAAATATATTACTACAAATAAGCAAAATATTCACTTTATTATTGTAAAACATACACCAAATACGCAACACTATATAAATTAGCTGTCCAGAAACATCATACATTAATAAATCAAGATATCCACGGATATTCGGAAGGGAGAAGAACATCAGGATAACTTCCTGAATCAAGGTGGATGACTCCGAAATATAAAGGATCCGATGGGTACGTAAAACAAATAATATTGGTGTTAAAGGAAAATATGCCTATGCTAGCGGTATTCATAGAGCTAATAGAGATAATGTTCTTAAGAAAAATCGAGAAAGTTGTTGTACTGCCATAGAAGCATCTTGCATTCTTATCGTTGCATCCATGTTTCTTGACCATCATAATGTAGTACACTTTCACATGCTTTTCCGGCTTAGTGTGCATGCTGGTTAGAGTGTAATGACCTTTCGCCAAGAGAGATTTCCCTGATATGCTTCCCAAGCAGTTTTTCCATCCTCTTCAGCATAAAGGAGGGCAGGAATATCGGCCTATATCTCTTTGCGTCAGCAGAGGATCTCCCCCTAGGTTTCGGTATAAAGACCACCTTGTTACAAGCTGATGGTACATAACTGAACGCCAGACTAGCTCTAAATACCCCGCAGACCGTTTGGTCTATGATGTACTTGCCTTGTTGAAGTAAGCAGTAAATATTCCGTAAGGACGAGGAGTCTTATAGGTCTCAAAGGAGCCCAACTGATCCCGCTATGAGCTATTGTCCTTCTTGCAAGTTATTAGCTGCCCCTGTCCGCCCTTCGAGAGGGCAGTCCTGGGTATAGGTGATCCTCTTTTTCAGTGCTTATCTCTGTCGAACCTAGAAAGCCTGTTTGCAGGAGAACCTCCAGCATTTCTCTTCATGTGTTCGTGTAGCACCCTGTGAGTTCCCTAATAGTTCTCAGGGGTTTATAGAGTCTCTTGCTACAAGCCTATGGAAGGTTGCTGTTGTGGTTTCAATATTCTTGCATAAATTCCTGCATGACTCTCTTTTAGTTCTCCTCGGAGCTTGGTTGTAAAGTGTTTTGCTGTATTCCATCCAGTCTTTTATTTTCATTTTTTTTTTTTTATTTAAACAATTTGCGAGTTTTGTATCTCAGTTGAGTTAGGTCAACGTCCCACCAGGTGAATTCCCTGGTGTTTCCTCTCATTTCAGAACAGCTTCTCTGGTATGAAGCTATAATAGCTTCTTGAACAACTCCGTCAATATCAGCCCCGTTCTTGTATTCTGGTTTGGCTTTTTTATGTTGATGCCCAGCTCCTTTTTGTACATAAGTCAATCAGTCTTCCATGGGTTTCCAGGAAGATGTACCTGTGATCTGAGATGGTTCCTAAGACACATACCACTTGATTTCCGTGCCTATACAGGGTTATGCAAATTACCTCTCTCCTTCTCCGTATTACAAAGGTTGGTGCATCGTCCTTGTTCAGTACCACTAGGTTCTTGGAGGTTATGAAGTCTAGTAGAGACTCACCTCTACCCTTTGTATCCGTGTTTGGTATGGTGTCAATTGCATCGCCCCCGATTTTGATCTAGAGGTGTTGATTCCTCACAGAATATTTCCCGATTCTCCATTTCAGGTGAAGGTGAAGGGCACGGTACGTCATATAGGAGGTAAGCAGCCAACACTAGCACCTTCCTAACTCGACGACAGTGATATTTCAGTTTTACCGCTGCCAGATCTCTTGAGTAGTGGTCCAGCAGCGTTAAAAACTGTATATTTTTCTTAACACAAATGCAAGATCTTACTCTGTCAGAGTGCACATCATGGATCACGTTACCTCTAGCTTCGCTGGGACCCAATATACGTCGTCTTACTACCCCAAATTCTTGTAATAGTGCCACGTCAACGCTGCCTGTGACTAGCAGCTTGGATAAGGATGCAGAAGCCGCCTTACTGTGCTGAACGTTTATTTACCCTCCGCAACGCTCCTTGTCAAGTTACCGGAATGACGAGAATAAGAAATGGGGATTTTGGACCAGAATGATTTCGTTGGAAAATTGGAAAAGAAAATTAAGAAGGGTTACTTACATTTGGGCAATTGATATATTTTAAGAAAACTGTATATTTTTATGCAATTTTCAATTGCAATAACTTCCAAGTTTTATGTAGTGAATGTAACCCAAGATATTTTCATTTGCATTTGGTACCTATTTGGTGTATTTGGTAGATTTTGTTAGGTTAGAATCTATCTGTAACTTTGACATATGACAATATGTATGTACATAAATTTAAAAAGAATCTTGAGAATTGCCACAAAAGAGCCTATAACATAATTTTATCACACTTGAATTCATTGAATTTTACTGTAAATTAGACTTAAGTAGATTTAGCAGTAGGACTACTTAAGCCTTGACACTGAGAATAGCAACATAGTTACTGAAATACCTATTCAGTACATCAAATCTATCGTCATGGTAAACTTTATACTTAAATAGATCCAGAAGAACAATAAACTGCAGACGTTCCGCTCTCCAAAATAAATAACATCCCTAATACTCGTCTCTTTTCATCCATCCCTTATCCTTTACTTAACTTGCCCAAATAGAACCATCAAACCCGAATCACGCATTTATCCGAATCAAAATCCCGTTGGAAACTCGTCTCCCGCGCCACTTCGTCCTCTTTCGCTGCCGCATTAGGAAACGGAAACAAAAACGTCGAGAGCTGATCCCCACCTCCTCTTTTCGCCCCGTTTCCATCCCCATCTTCTCCGAGCGAGCGGTTTTCAATCTGGCGTGATATGGCGGGCGTTTTGATCAAATCTTAGCGATTCCCTTTGGAGAGAAAGGGTTGTAGGTAGACGCCACGGATGACACTGGAGAAGCGTTTCACTCTCGAACTAACGCACGAGTCTCTATTGCAAGACCGCTTTAATTCGTGACGTCTGCGCGTGGAGTGGGAATAGCGAATAATTTCTCCCTAATCCATTATGAATGGGTAATTACCCGTTTGAGCTACGTACGTTGTGTTCCTGTTGATGAAGAGAGCGAATTTTGGGCAAATTTCAGCTTTGAAATGGATAACTGAAGTAAGATTATTCAGAAATCCACCGATTTGGCTTAAGACAAGCACGTTTCGAGAACTTTTGGATCTTATTCGGAAAAATAGGTATCTTAACATAGCAATGGATTGCAAGTAGTTTTTCAAGAACGGTCAAGAATAACCACAACAACGAGCACATGCATAGGCAACATCCTAGTTAACCCTGAAGAGTCCCCAATCTCAAAGGAGGTTTACAACTCGCACTTATCTGATCATCTGACCCAACAGTCATCATTCAGTGTCAAGCTCCCTGCAAATAAAGAGAAGAAAACTATTAGAGTTAGAAATAAAAGTATCATTAATATGCAAACATATAAAATGAACATCTCGGACGATGCGTCTCCTGAAAATAAATTGGAGAAGGCAGATAATAAAATTCAGGAAATATGGATTATTATAAAAATGGAAAAAGACACAAATAAAATTGACAAATCCTCCTTCACCTTAAACCCCGATGAGATGAAAAGATACTTCTCTGCTACTGGCAACAAACTAACAAACGAAATACCACGCCCAGTACAAGATTCAAGAAACTTGTTACATAAGGGAAGCCAAAGGGTAATGAATACAATCTATCTAGCACCCATAACTGCTTCAGAAATTCTCTCAAAAATTAAAGGAATAAAACAGACACACGCACAGAACATATACGAGTTATCGGTGGTGGTTCTTAAGTGGGTTGTGGAGGATATTGCATATGAAATGGCAAGTATATTCAACACATGTATGGGTGAAAGCATTTACCCTAAAGAGCTAAAGCTTTCGAAAATTATACCCATATACAAAAAAGGTGTAAGAACAAATCCAAACAATTGCAGGCCCATAGCTATGGTACCCACTTTTTCCAAAATCTTCGAGGTGGCAATTAAAACAAGGCTGATAAGCTTCTTGGAGAAGTATGATGTGCTCACCAGATATCAGCATGGGTAAAGAAAGCAAAGGTCTACGACAACAGATGTTCTAGACCTAGTGCAGGAGGTGACCACAGCACTTGACGATGGAGATGATCTAGTACTGTCTTGCTGTGTTCTTATAAAAGAATTCGACAGTGCGCAAAACGATACGCTACTGGAGAAACTTAATTTCTATGGGATCCGAGAAAAAACCTATGAATTACTAAAATCGTACTTGAGAACAAATAACAATCTATGAAGGTACAAAATCGAAACTCGTTAAAATAGATAAGGGCGTACCACAAGCATCTGTGTTGGGACCATTACTATTTCTCCAGATAACCAAAATCATCAAGAAAACTCAAATAGGTAGACGAACCAGGAGGACAAAGATCTCAGAAATTGAAGAAATATGTAGCAATATTTGAATAAATTGAAGCGAAATGAAGAGGACTCCTAGAACTGGTCAAGACTTGCAAATGGTTCTGGAGCATAGTTGATGGGTGACAACCAACGCGAGATTTGAAGCCGATAGCTGCAACACTATTAGCAACAATAACCGATAGCCTAAACAGCACAACATATTTTTCTATCGAAATTGTTTTTTTTTATTACTTATTGCATCGTAACGTAATTTTTAAAAAATCCAAACATCAACACCTATTTGTTCAGGGGACTAAATTTAATTGCAATAAATTGTAAATTTTAAATTATATACTGAATATTCTAGTTAGAGTAGCAAATTTATCAACGCAAATTCAACACTCCACCCTCAGACATTTTCAAAAGGTACAAATTAACCTTGCCGATGTGAGATACGTATCTAGAGACGGGTAGGAGATTACAAGTTCTTGATACGTCTAACGAATGTACACAGCTTGGAATTAGTGCTCTTTAGATCTCACTTGAGCGAGATCTTGGAGATCTTGTACGTTTTTCTTGCTTTGCCTTTCTCCTGGGGGCGGTGTTTACTCGTAATTCGATTTGAATGTTTACAAAGACCTAATACGAGATAGATACGTTACATATAGAGGGGGGGCGTAAACGAATTTTGTCGACATCAAAGCGGATTTGATAAGTCTGTGTACCTATTTAAAATACGCTTCGGTTATTATGTGTTATTAAAACATGATATCCTTCTGTTGTTTTTAGAAACGATAGGGTAGAGAATGGATAAGATATTTATTTTTGTTTCATTTATCAAATTTATAAAGAGAAATTTTATAATAATTACATCAATGGTCATTACAAAGATTAACGAATTCTTTGGAATTTTGGTCATCAAATCTTGTTCGTGCAATAGAATATATATTCAAGATTCTTGTGAAAGCGACACTAATCATAAATCAGACTTCGGGAACCTTTTTATTAAATAAAGATCTCAAAGACAGGCTATCACACCGCAAAATACCAACATAAGAGATAATTGCTGGTATTGAAATTTCAATCAACGGTTTTAATGATAATAATAATAATAATAGACAAAAGTGATGGCAGCAAATTATAACAGTCATACAAGTACTCCCAAAAATAAGAACCAAGGTAGTTATTGACAATCAATTAGTCAATTTTAAAATTCAAATATATCACCCTGCTCTTGATTACCAGGCTTGGAAAGAGTGTGTACAGGCACTCTGCTCATAATGTTAGTTCTCGCGAACGGTACCATAAATGTGGAGTCAATCTTGCACTCAACCTTGGCATGATGAACGATATACTCTCAAGCAGAAACGAGCAGTCGATATAGTTTCCCAAAAATTTCCTACAGATATCTCTCCTGACGCTCAAAGGCATCATACAGTGTGTTGACCCAAGGTCGGCTTGTGAGATGCCCATCTCTTGGTGAGTACCATCCACTTTGTAAGAGTGTAATTTCAAAAATCTGCGGTGAATACGATTAAGAGGTAGGAAATCCGATGCATATAAGGGACACCAAATAAGACAATGATTCTCAGAAATGTTTCGTAAGAGAGGCTTGCAAGACCCAGTTTAAAGAAAATTTGAATCATTTCAAAAAACACAGAAGGAGCGCGTCTGGGATTACTAAAAGTTTCTCATCAAAAAACACCTTTTACTTAAAAACGGATAAAAGCAATAAGTTGGTAATTCTGGACAAAAGAATATTATTACAGTAGAGTTAATGAAAGAACTGCAGATGTTCCTTTTGTACAATTAAACAAAAATCCTCTTCCAAAAATAATTGGCCAAACAAATGAAGTTCTCAAAAATTGCCCAAAATTAGTAAATTCAACCCTTCAGGTTTTAAGGGCTGAACTTACGAATTTTGGGCAATTTTATTAAAGGTTAAATGCATACAAATTTATAACAGCAGATTCAAATCTGCTGAAATGTTTGACGTGTCATTCTCAAATGGTAAACACTTGTAATACAGAGTAGAGATGGTTCTAAAATTCTGCACCTGTTATTTTGGAACAGATGCAAAGTTTAAGAGATCCGGAGCAAGTCTATTAGACTGGGCGAAACAGGTCTGTCGGAACTGTACAGGATGCAACTTCGGCTGGCAGGAAGTGGTAGGATTAATCCCAATTCCTTTTCCGGCCAGTTTTATTATTAAACCTATTTATTTATTTAACTATTTAAAATAAGATTAACCGCTGGAAATTTCTAAGTAATGTCCTGGATAATGATGGACAGGTTGACCATAAAATTCTCCTCTACAAACTGAGCTCTTTTTGCATGTCACAAAAACTATTACATTTAATTAAATCCTATCTGGAACACAGAATATGTTATGCACATTATAATGGATTCCGATCACATGAGATTCTCGTTGCGTCTGGAGTACCACAGGGGACCAATTTGGACCGCTGCTCTTTGTGCTCTTTTTAGATGATTTTTTGGAGGCCTTACAATGTGAGGTTATTGCATATGCCCATGACGTTAAAGTGTATTCCAGAATTGATACCATCAGTGACGTTGGCAGGCTTCAGGAATGCATTGATTATATATCAGCATGGTCGCTGAAGAATACCCTGATATTGAATCCTGCGACATGCACTCATGCCACCTTTACTCGTAGGATAACAGGTATTCCTTCGTCGTACTGTGTACAGTTCCTGTGCGTGACACTGTCAGGGGCTTGGGGGTGGTGTTTGACAGTCAACTCTCTTTTGGAGGTTATATTCGCCAGATGTGCTTGTCTAGTGCAGCCATGCTCGGATTTATTATTAGATCTTCGAAGCACTTTAATGAACCGGACTTACTGAGGACATCATACTTTGCATATGTTGTGAGTCGACTCGAATATGCATCTCTCGTATGGTATACCTATTATCAATGTTATCAGGATTCCATTGAAAGAGGGAAACGAAGGTTTCTTAAGTTTCTTTCGTTTAAGACTGATGGCGTATATCCTGTAAGGAATATAGACTACAACCTACTACTACAGTGCCATCGGTTGCAAAGTCTCTCTGGAAGAAGAGAGTTCCATAGTGCGCGTTTGCTTTATAAACTAATACATACATGTTTCGTCTTTTTGCGCAGTGTCAACCAGAACTAATTTATTGTTGAAATCGCCCGTTCAACATATGTGCTGCAATACCAACAATTTATACAAAGACATTTCTGCTGGTGAATTTTTTTCATAATGAATGATATTTTTATTTACATACTATTGTATTGCTTTTAAGTTTTATTATTGTATTATTATCAAGTATTGGTTTTCGTGTACACAATGTAATATGCACATCAAAAAATAAGGAATTTCTTGTAAAAAATATAATATTTCCTATATATTTTTTGTATTTGCTAGTATTAGGATAAGCCTTGCACAAAAGGACTCTGCGCTACATTGAAGCTTCAATATACGATACATATACAAAATGTATGTATATATTTTCAAAGCAACTGCCGACTTGTCGACTACCATAATCTGTTTATATCTGCATGAATTCGTTTGTAAACTTTTAGCTGTTAACCCGGAATCAGAAGCGGAACAAGTTCTGATAGGATCTTGGAACAGGTCGGGCCTGTTCCAATAAAGCCACAGGTTTGTTCATCACTAGCAAAGGCTTCACAAAACCATCAATAAAGACAAGGGAAAGCAGTGGACCCAAATCGATCTCTGTGGAGTACCTGGCGTTGAAATGTTAAATGATCTTTATGTTAATATTATGTATCACATAGCTTTAATTTTGATTTAAACATAATTTTATGCACGATAATATCGCATGGTTCCATGGTGTTTGGGCATCTTTCAAGCTTTTGGTTCTACTTATTTGACCATTCTACTATAATAGAAGGAAAGCTGCAACTTTGTAAATTCCTTGTTCCTTGTTTTTTTTTTCTGATATCTCTGTTTCGCCCGCTTCCCCAACCACTCTTCCATTATATATCGCGCGTACTGTATTGTGTTCTTGTATTGTACATACAAATCGTTTATTTTTTGGTGGTAGAACGAATTTACCCCGCAGAACCAAGTGAAATTTTAATTAGCAGGCGCCGAATGCCGTAAATGCCTCCCTCTAGTGTAGAACTTACGAGAATTTTACGACGGAATCGCGAAATAAAACGGAAAGAAAAAAGCCGCTCTCATTCGGCATTCAACGTCGAGTAGGAAATTTCACGTTTCGAGTGAAATTCGGCAATTTTAATGCTCTAAATTCGTCCGCTGTCTCTTCTCCGACAGCGTTCCTTCCAGATAGATTTTCATTTCGGAGCGAAAAATTCCCGCTAACGAACCAAATGGTCGACGTTCGTTAGTCGGGACGTTGAAATTAGAAATAAAAATTGCCCCAACTGTATGTATATAAACTGTTTCATTAGGTTCTGGGACTTAGGGTTTGCTTATGTCGTTGAATTATATTGATATTGCAGGGTGGAGTGATTTCTTTTTATTTTCAGTTCGTTTGTATAATTTTCTGCTTAATATGTAGGAGATTAAAAAACAAAAGAACAGGATGGCCGAGCATTAACCAGTTTAGAATATTATTGTTGTTAATATTACTACTGTTAATATTATTATGATAGGTAATGGTTATGGGTTGTTTATTGGTTACAAGTGTATCATGTTTGTCATTATACTAAAACCACTCGGTATAGTATCTTCATACAATACACATTAAGCAAGATATGGTTTGAGACCCAAATCCTACCTGCATATTATAAAAACGACAATGAGAAAGTAGGCAGTTGAAAATAGAATTTAACGAAAACAGGCGTATTCAATTTACACTTGATTTAAAACTAGTTAATTGCACATAATTGGTAAATGTTGCCTCTTACGCTAGGACACAACCAATTTATTTTGCAGACAACAGTGGACGTTGTTGGTATCCTAATCCAGAGCCATAACACTGCCGCCTTGAAACGTATTGTATCACTCTACATTAGGTTTTTGCAAGTGTGTATCGTGTGAAGTTTATGGCTTGTTACTTCCTCTTCTCGCCATAAGACGACAGCAGAGTTGATTTATCCTAAATACTGAAGAGTACCGGAAGAGGTACCGACCACCCATGCTGCAACCGATCTTTAAGATCGGTTGCCGCAACGGATATTCAAACCGTCGACATTGCCCAGAGATGCCTAGCGCTGTTACCATTACACTATCCCGGCAAATGACAGTGGGCGTATTCGGTGACCCATTGTGCAAACGAATTGGCGAGCAGTATCCTGATTTAGTAGTCGCCTATGAGAATGTAATTCGGCATATGTAAGGGAAAATCATCGGGTCGTCCGTCTGCTATGGCAGAAGATATTGTAGAAGCCACTACTGAAACTTCTGCATGAAAATGTTTATGTATAATTTATCAATCATTTTTCGTTGATACCTATAGGTTTATCAAAAGCAACTACGGGTACTATTATGAAACGGAAATTGCATTATCATCCGTACAAAGTGTGTGTTGTGCAAGAATTGCTCCCACCCGATGTAAAAAAGGTGTTTAGTATTGCTAATGAGGATTTAAATTTAAGAAACGATGATATCGAAGGGAGCAAAAAGAATAGCAGTTAATAACGTAGACGTAGAAGATCTTCAACTAAATATGCTATATATCTGTTGTTTGTGTGGTAAAGTAAAATGTAGAAAAGTGTAACCTATAATTTTAGATTCAGTTTTGCTTGATCATATTCAATATGTTGTAATGGAACGGTACAATTTAAAATATTTTTGTTTAAATAAAATAGAAAGCTTAATGTCAGTGTAGTTTTGGAAAGGTTTAAGGTGATGTTATTAAATTATCCGTTATATATTGTAAAAAGGAGTTGTATGAACTGGACGAAAAGCGATAGAAGAGAAGCGGGACGTCACTTTTGACATTACGTCAGTTTGACAACACGTCAAAATAAATTAAATTAAGTCAGTCAGGTGATATTACTGACTAGGATAATTCGCAAGAGGCGATATGTCAATTTTGACATCACGGAAAAGGAAGTGAAAAATAAAAGTCACTCAAGGGACAATTTTTGACCTGGCTGGAGGTGTTACCCAGTTTAGAGTCACGCGACATTACTTTACACGACCGCTACTACCACTTCATTAAAAGTCGTCGTCGATCCCAAAACGAGAAAGAAATCGTTAATCAGTAAAAGTTAGAAGTGAAGCAGTTATTCGTGAGTCGGTTACATAAAGAGTGCGAAGACCAGGAAGTATTCCACTGGTATATCTAGGAAGCAATCAAGGAGGGGTTGGCTGTACGAAACCCCAACCCCCGGTCCAATTTGGTTGAAGTGAGCCTATCATCGGAAAAGAGAACGAAGATAAAGAGCCAAGTCCACACACACTATTGCATTTATGCACATGGTTTTGCTACGTATTTCATTTTTCACATTAATGGTAAAACGGGGCCCCTAACATGTATTTTTATCTATTGTTGTTTTTTTTGTTTGCTTTGCCCTTATTAAATATTAAACTTGTTATCAAATTTATTATATGGTACATAAATTACTTTACCAGAACTGCCCGACTTGAGATCAGTATCAGAAGAGTACTCATGTTAGACAAACCAATTTCTAAATTTAAGTTTATTGTAAGAGTACCGTTACAATGTATAGCTGTGAGCGATGTTTAAATCCAAATGGATGAATTAGCGGAGGCAGTGGGAGGTAGTGTAGGATCAAGACAACCAATTTTGCTCTCGCTGTATTAATATAAATGTATTTCAGCCTGCATATTTATATAAACCATAGGAAATATAAATTCTTCCCTTTTATTGTAGCATCAAATATTAATTTTATGCTGAAGTTAATTATAACTAGGTGAATATTAAGCAAGGAGTCGTAAGATTGGTTGTAATTTTCGGCAGATAAGTGGGGTAATTAACTTTTAATTAAAAATCCCATCCCGCCAATCTCTCCAAACCCGCGAATGCCTCCTTTAGCACGGAACTTATGCTAGAAATAAATTAATTAAGGGTACGCCGAGACGCCAAGGAAATATCCCTGGGGTTCCTTTACCTCCTTCGGTCTTGTTTTCTCGTTTAAATTCGCTTCTGATTTAACAGGGGCGAAAAGGTCCTCAAAAGAAGTGATTCTCATTCATATTAATTCTAGAAATCGTAAATTTTAAGTTGGGTTTCCCAATAAAATTTATATGTTTTTTTCTATGTTCCTGAGTATTGTCCAAACAATACTCAACAATACTCGCTTTAATATTAAACATTCTCAATTTTCTCTTGTTCCAGAGGATTGTCATCACCCCACCTTAGTTTTTTAGCTATGATATGACAACAGCAATTCTAGCAACAAGGCGTTTGAATCTAATAATTATCAATCATATAACTTCAAACCAGCGAATTTTGAACGATTGTACGAGCTAATAGCTTCTAGTTCGTGGGAGTCTGTGTCTGAGATTGATGATCTTATTTTGATTTTATATGATTTTATTTATTTTTTTAATTTATCTTGTACAAGCATTAATAATAGGTTTGTATTTTAACCGAAGTTATCCTGTAAGAAGTACCTATTACTGTTGGATAATAAACGTATTATTGTTATTATTATTATCATTATTGACCAAGTGCCACTAGACATGAGTGTCTGACAGGAGTGTAATCGACCCTTTCACGTTCGGCAATGACATTACTATAACATTACTTATAGAACGTGAAGCGATCGGTTACATTGATGACAGACGCTCGACATTGTGGTTGTGCTATAATAATTTTGTAATAAAATTTTCTTTTTCAAACTTGGGTCCTACTACAAAATATTGTATAAAAAAACTTTACTTTTACAACAATTACTTAAAATTATTGATGCCTCCGTTTGCTTCATTCGAAATTGTGAAATATCTCCGCTAGATGTCACCAATGACAACAGGGACAAACAACCGCATGTCGGAATAATTGTTTTTATTTATCACTGGCCCTTGTCTAGCGAGCGTTGTGTTCGCTGAATTATTCACAGAATCCCAATGTTTATTTCAAGGCGTGTACCTATAAAAGCGCAATATTTCTTCTTCCCGTTTACAACGTTTCCCGTTTCTCCAGGTAAGCACTTCCGGTTTTATTGGTGTCCGGTCGTTTTGTATTTTTTTATACGTCTCCTTGGAATTTATGGTGAAACAGAAGAAAGGTTTTGACGTACCTATGTGTGCCGCTAAAAATAAATTTTCACAATCCAATTCTGTCAGAGGCGTTGTAAAGTGTATCGGCTTGCTTCAGTCGAGAAAGCAATTTTCAGGAAATAGTGCTGCTTAATGAATAAAATATAATGTTATTGAAGGAGAAAAAATACCATAATACAACACAGGATTTATCAAATTAACAAATGTAGGTAAGTAACCATTTAATTATGCTGCTAGCATCTCAACCTAGAATTTAATTTAGACCCTTAGATCATATACAGGTGGGTTGCTTTTTCATTGTGCACTCAATATTTCCGGGACAATAAAAGTATTAAAATGTTGCAGAAGTAAATGTGCTAGAATATTACGTGTTCCTTTCAATCAGGTAAGTTAGCATGCTGTACTGCCAAAAACAAAAGAGCAGGGAAGAGTAGTTTGGGTATTTTAAATTGAACAACCTGTATTTTTCTGCATATTTACATAATTCATTAAATTCTGCATACAGCATCGCTTTTTTTCTTTCTCTTTAAGGGATAAAACCAGTATAATAACAAAAATTACATAAGTAGGCTAATCAACTAAAACCAATAATAAATGATTGACTAATTGCTAAGCTATTACTTCAAGTAATGTACATCCTGAAATTTTATTATTATTGTTTCTTTTTACACATCAGTCGCATTTCCACAGCCTACTTATGTAATTCTGGTTTTTTTGTTCAAATTTGTATGTGTATTGTATATAAATAATAAATAAATGTTAACAAAGCGATTTTTGTTAATTCAACGCAACTTCTTCTCTCAGCTACACTGAACCCTCACTGTTTCTGAGACATAACATTGTTTCTATTGCAGTAGTCGTATAATTGGTACCCTACCCAAGATTCTAAAATCTTTTTGTAGCAGGGCACAGTATTAATTGGTTTAAATTCTTGACATAGTTGTGCTCGATTAATTTTTGGCACCGATACTATAGAGGTTATCTTCCAATCTTCAGGAAACCAACCCGTTTATTGTGAAGCGTTAATAATATCAAGAAGTCTGTTAGTCGAGTCGATACATACATCTTGTAACACCATCAAGTAATTCCATTGCCTGTAACATATCCAGTATTTTTCACACTTTTAGCATGTATCTTAGACCAATCATAGTAATGGTTTAGAATTTGTATAGTTTTTCTTTTTCTTCAATTCCTTGGGGAGCATTTCCATATGCAAAGTCATTTGGTCTAGGTATAACTTTAAGCATGTTTTCTATACTTAACACAAAATGTGGATTAAACATATGTGCTATAGCAATATCTTCATGAATTCCGTTGGTTATTGAATATGATTGCCTTTTGTTTAGGACAACCGTCTGATAATAATAATTTTAAATTCGTCCACATTTCTCCAGGATTTGTCGTGCTACTATCAATTACCGTTTGGAGATAATCTTCTTTCTCTGCTAATTGATATATTAATCTGTATTCCTACATTTTTTTATATTTAGCCCAACTCCTTTCGGAGTTAATAGTAATAATTATTTTATATTTGTCATCTCTAATCCTCATTTCTCTTATAATTGTTGGAATTATCTATTTATTCCGCTTATTTATCTCAGCAATTAGCAATTCACTTCTAGGACGCATTACTTCAATTATATCTTCTATTGCATTTTCTCACATCCCAGTCGTTTTATTAACTTTTCATATGTTATTCCACTCAATCTCACAGACTTTGCGTTCAACAACACGGCGATTAATTTGAACAACTTCTGTGAAGTGGATTCCATGAAAGACATTGAAAAAATTGTTAAAATTAATTTGCTTAATCACCACTTAAAAATTTTAGAAACTACATTTTTTTAACATTAATATCTTTTTATCTTATTATGCAACTTTGTTAAGATATTTTTAGGTTAATGAACTTATTTTAAAATGTTTAATCACCCCTTGAAAATAAAATCACAAGACCGTAAACAGCCTGTATAGAACACGTTAGAATTAAGGTTCCTCTGTCATATAAGAATGATTTAACCCATTATTCTAACTAGGTAATTTTAATACACAATTTTCGCCAACTCATCGAGATTTGAACGAAAACTTCTGTGATCCCACGATCTACAAAACAAACGTAGACGCCAAAGATGACTGGACGAAATTTCTGCGCTTCACCCACTGTGTAAAGCCATAAATAACGCCGATGTGCAAGCAGATAGGAACACATACATACATTTGTACATACGTGAAAGCATATCAGATGCATTCGCATCCTACTGTACCAACGAAAAATAATATCCTTTCCGGAAAATATGCGGCGTCTTGTCACTCCGAATAGTGGAAGACGCAGCATTCACACGCTGCGTTTAGGTAACAACGGTTACGTGACATCGGCGCTGTAGTTCTTATTCTAAGAACAAACAAATAACGTGTAGAAAGTGGGAAGATGTACGAAATACTTGCGCCTCAGCGTTTGACTAATATAAATGTCGCGTATACTGCACGTCTCACGGCCCCTTAAATTGAGTGAATAAATTATCCGGAAGAGGATTTATTATGGTGAGGTATATTAAATTTAGCGTAGAAATTGATATAAATTTAAAAACTAAAAGAACAATGAGTGTGAAGGTAAAACTGTTGCGCTTGCTGTTGCAGTTTCTAAGATAAACACACTGTTCGGATTACTCCTCCCGCACAAGTATTAATTAATTCGAGACGACACGTGTTTCGGGAATACGTGGATTCCCATTATCAAGTCGAATAGCCGAATAGCCATTCTATTCTATGGCTATTCGGTCCTTGCTATCTTTACAGTTTCTAAGAATTTCTTTTATAAAAACAATATATTAGATAAATGCACAAAAATTTCTTTTCTTTTATTTTTATTTATTCTATATCATTCTTCGTCATACATCCACATACAAACTTAACAACATATTAAAATCACAATGTATTCAAACGCAGCCTCTCGGCCCCGTGACTTTGGCAACTCCTCTACAGAGTAAAAACAACTGCATTGCAGAAACCGCTTGAATTTATGTGCAAATAAATGAGATTGAAGTGTGTTTGTAGTGCATTAATAGGTGTTTACCCGCATACCGGACTTCTCTCATAGAGTGAGGTTTTGTGTGAAGCTGTTCTTAACAAACTACCATGCCTCGTATTATAAGCGTGGCAGTTAGAATTTTGTTCAAGAGTTACATAATTTTTGACGTACATAATACTTTTGTAGATATAAATACAAGGAAAAGTTAAAATATTGTTGGCTTTAAAATCAGGTTTGCAACTATCCCTACCCTTAACACTATATATTAGCCTTAACAGTCTCTTCTGTAAAATAAATATTATTTTCCAACCCTTGGTATAACCCCAAACATTCACATTATAATTCATAGCTGAATGAGCCAAGGCATAATAAATAATCAGTAAAGTTTTAAGATCTATTGTTTTTCTTAATTGAAATAATATAATACCCAATGGGCGCTGCTTAATTTGTTACAAGCATGATCTATATGAGAAGGCCATTTCATATCGGTATCCATATGTAAGCCAAGACTTGCTGATACCGAGTTTTTAATTGTGTAATCATTTATAGGAATATTTAGATTTTGAATTACTCTCCTACAATGAGGCTGCAGACAAATGTCATACAGCACTCTATGAAGGCTTGCAAAACAATATTTATATTTGTTATAATTCATTCATTTCATTTAATTACTGCCTTCTACTATAATAGTAGTATCGTCAGCATAGGATATTGTCTTGCTAATCCCTACAAACTCGGCTAACTCGTTAACATATAAGGAAAAAATTAGAAGCCCTAGCCCACCAACAGAGCACACCAAGATCCGCATTAACTAAATCTCAATAATGGTCGTCAATTTTAACACATGCTTTCCTGCCTCATTAGGTATAACATGTGCCAATGAAGAAAGTTATCTCTAAAACCTAGTGAATATAGTTTTTGGCGCGCCATATTAACATCAACTGTATCAAATGCTTTGGTGAGGTCGAATTGTAAAGTAGCAACATACTTTCTGTCATCTAAGATCTTGTGAATTCGATCACCCACGCTACACACTGCTGTCCGAATAGAGCTACCCGCACAGAATTCGTGCTGGGCTTCATTTAAGCTGTTAAATTTTCTTAAATATTTCCACATTCTGCTATTCATTAACCGCTCCAACACTTTACCGGTAACATTCACTGGCGAAATTGGCCATTTGGGTTTTGCAATGAAGTCGGATCACCTTTCTGAAAGATTAGCAGTGTTAAACCTGTTACCCAGTTCAGTAGGAAATTTACCTTTAGCTATAGACATGTTAATTATATATGATAAAGGACGTGCAATTATTGGTCCCAATGTGTTTTTTAAATATAGAAGTAGAAATACAATCCATGCCCATAGAATTAGTATTTTTAAGGTTGTATAATTCTTTTAAAACTTCATTAGGTTCAACATTAACAAAAAAGAATGAATTATTATTATTATACCAGATGTGGTATATCTGTGTATCTGTATATAGATATGTGAAAAATGTTCAAGGACAGTCTGTTTACTATCTGAATAGAAGTATTTCGCAGATGCCTTAGCTAGACTTTTCTGGTCATCAAGAAGAAGTCCCGCCTCAGTATATCGGTTTAAAGGCTGCGTTACAATCATCTCTATATCCTTGGCCAACAATTAATCTAATATAATTTACACATATGCTGAACCACAAACACATCCATGACCAGAATGGTCCCACGCCAATATTGTAAATCATGGTAGAGTGAAAATGCGACAATTTTTAAGTATCTTAGTGATAGCTTAAGGAACATCAAAAATGCCAAAAACAATTAACCGTAAAAATGCCATTATCGGCGCATGGTTTATTGCTGGAATTACCATACTAGCAAAAGCAATGAAAGAAGGAGTCCGTCTTTAATGCCTGTACTCCTTTCATTGCTTTTGCTAGTATGGTGAATCCAGCAATAAACCATGCGCTGATAGCTTACAACACAAAAATCTTCCAGGAAACTGTTTCATAAGTCTGGTACATAGCTTATCAATATGAGCACACCATGTCAAATAAGAACATCGCCTACCAGCTACACATGTTACGTTTTTTTTGTTTTTTGAAACATGTGTTTTTAAGATCCTTTTTTAGCTCTCTAAAGAACCATGACACTCATTGGCAGCTTTTTTAGTTGTAGCATTTAGATTTTTGACCTTCGAAGAAATTATATCAATTTATTTAAATACACTTATTGCTTTTCGTCCGGCTCTTTTTGTTTGTTGCGCTATATCTTCCAAATGAAGTTTTATATGAAACATTTAAAACTTTAAATATAGCAACGCCCTCGATCTTACGTTTTAAGTCAAGTGGATATCGCTATAGCAAAAATAGCATAATTTGCCCTCTAATTTCACCTTATTTTTGTTTCATTTTCCTATCTCATTCCATTCAAAAATTATGGGGAGGGCAGGGGGTACAATTACGACCACCTTGTATAATAGAGCAAGTGTACCTAGTAAACAACTTAAACATTATTATACTTTTACTAACTATTGTACCAAAAATATCCTAACATATACTCCTTTGAACTGTTTTCATTTAATTGAAAAATGTTGATTATCTTGCCGTAAATAAGCATGCACCTGCAGTAAATATGAACTTCCTCTGGGTGCCTTCCGCTTAAAATTTTATTTCATACATTCTTCTTGTAGGCCTTCCTTTAGGCATTCGACAAAACCATATTAACTCATTCTGGATCCTATTAAGTTCAAAGCTGGATATGGCAGCAAATTTACTTAACCTCTTAATATGACATTTAATTACTGTCAAATCCCAAAGTTACATTTCTATGAGCCAAACAACTACAAGTAAATTTATTAGAATTGTGCAAAGGTGATATTGATATTGATGTGTATGGATTTGACTATTTTAAGGAAGTGAGTTTTACTATAGTAGCGTTCTTTTCATGACACGGACATGAGAAATGACGGTCACTATATATAACAATAGTATGGCGCTTTAAGACAGGTTTTACATTTTTTCGCCCACAAATCTGTTTTCTTTTTTGAAGATCAAATATTCTCATCTCACTTGGCATTCACACGGAAATTCAGCACTGATTGCGAGCGGAAGTACGAGTGCTAAGCAACATCACTTTAATTACTTTAATCTTTAAGGGATTGCCCTTCATATCAGACAAGAGTTAGAACTCCAAGAAATATTGGTTGAAATGAAAAAAAAATCGAATTGCTGGGTTCCAACAGTAAAAATTTTATTCAGATACTTAACAAAACAGATACAATACAATATAGGGTAATAAAAAGAACCGTGCATACTATGTCTCCACTCTGATCCTCTCTATTCTTCTCCTGTTATTTTCTAAACGATATACAAAGACGTTATTTCAAAGTTAAATAACTTCTTCTCCCTCCTTCCATTGTATCGTTTTTAAATCTAGCAGCAAGTACTCGCTACCCGGTTTCGATGAAACTAGAGAAACGCCAGTAGCCATCAACCGAGAGACTAACTCCAGGAAGCCGGTGTAAAAAGTTCTCTGTCGAGAATTCTGTCTCATCGCTCTTCCTACTTCGAACTTCTTAGTTTCCTCCGGAATTATTTTTTTACTCTCCTCTTTATTTTCCGACAACATTCTTGGACGTCCATCCATCTAACGAATGACAAAAGGCTCTTAGAAATCGAACGAGCTAACCGATCAAGTTTGCAGTGGTCTACGACTACAATCACTACCACTACACAATCAGCTCTGAAATAGAAGTTCAAGCTGCGAAAGTCCGGCGTCGCTCAAGGAAAGAATGAACTTCTGTCGTCCACTTAAGCAACTATCGACGGACCGCGAACGCTTTCTGTTAACGGGAAACGTCTGAGCGTCTGACGGGGCCGTGAAGAATGATTCGTTATCGATTTTAAAACGGCAAATTCAATTGTTTCAACTGCATCCCGTCCTTAAACGAGAAAAGAAAGCGTTAGGACAATAATGTTGATGATTTAAAAAGCTCCCTCCGCCCGATTTTAAAGTCGCGCTGCGGGAATTATTCTCATTTTAACTTTGAGTTTTTCACGAGGAGGTTGGAACTACTGTAAGTGGATTAAAGACGAAAAATCAAACGCGTAAAATTCCATCTAGCGTGTAAATAATGCAAATTCGATTATGCAAAATATTCCTGTAAACGAACGGATTAAGGATTTCGTGTTCGTTCTTATTAAAATTCTAATCACAAATTCTGATGTAAACGGACGTTTACACCAGTTATAATTAACATTTCACCATTATTAAATTTTAAATGTCGTCAGCACCTGATGTAGAAATTAATTTATAATGCCACAATGTGCAAACGCGCTTTTTTTCAGAAACCATTTGAAACAATTACGAATCGTAGAGCATATACAATTTATTCTTGTTGAACTTTTTTGTAAGTATGTGTACCAACAAAGCACAGATAGCTTGAAAATATGGTAGAAAGTAATAGGATGCGGAAATAGTAGGATCAAAATAAAAATACCTTTACCACCTAGTGAGTAAATGACTCTAGATACGTATTTCAGCAACTAAGTTGTCATCCTCAGTAGAACCTATAAAGGAAAAAAAGCGTTAGACTTAGTACCTTAGATTTGTCTACAGCATACTCGAACTTGCGACTTTCATTTTGATTTATAATGCTTCATGTGTATTAATGCTTGCATACTACATTGTTAAGTTAAATGCCTATATCACACTCTCAGTCATGCACTACTTTTTCTTCCCCTTTTATTCCCTTTGTCTACTCCTAATGTATGTACAACCTTTTCACACACCCCGAACGCAAAACTTCTTAGAAGGACCACCCGAACGTTCACAAGTGTGTCCTTTACTCCAATATATCCATCATCATAGAAAATGACAGGGGCGCTTCTCCCTGATTAAGAAGGTATTTATACTTTTTAATATAAATGGATCCATAAGCAACCAGCTCGCGCGTTACCGATTTCATTGGTTTTAAATTATCTATATTTATCAGTAAAATTTTAAAGTTGCCACCGGTCCCTGCAACCGGTAGCCACCATTATCACTCCCAATATGTAGAATTATAATTCTGCTTCCTTTTCTGCAATATGCTAAACAAATAAAATATAAACAACAACTAAATACGCAACCCAAAGCAACTGAAGAAATTTGACAACTGACATTACAAAAATGTAGCGATCAGTAATATTTCATTTTATCCAACCTAAATTTCGTATGCACAGACAGCTTTTTTCGTCGTGTGTAATTTTGCCTTACGTATTGGCCAATAGCAAGCGTTCAAAATATAAGGCTATCTTTCCCAACGCTATTTTCTTAAAGTGAATGATGTATACCTAAAATTATTCTATCTATATTACAACTATTTTTAATTAATAACACCATTACACTATGTGTATTTCATCCATAAATTTCTATAAATACGCTGTATCGGATCACTCCTCCCACGGGCCATGTGCTTCGAGAATACAGGTTTTCCCAAAACACCGAATTAATAAATCCATTGCGCAGTTGGAGTGATCCAATACAGTATTTTTATTGTACTTCCCTACAGTCCTTGCAATCTTTATCATTCATTTCTATTATTATATTTTACGAACTGTCCCCGACCACGCGTTGCTATGGCCCAGTCTGGTTTAATTAAAAAGAAAAATAGCTTGTTTTTATCTGTCACCCCCCCCCTCCGTTCCCCGCACCCTGTGGCCCTCCTCTAGGCATATGAAAACACGATCGTATTCGAATGCAGCCTTGTCAAAATTTCAAAGCAATCCATTGGTTATTTAAAAACACCCTGGCATTCGAATGCAACGTAGTGTCAAAATTTCAAAGCAATCGGTTGAATAAGTTGCATGTTTTTACCTGCATTTTATAGCATAGCACACATTGATAACGGCTACAAACAAATTCGTTTTTACATATTTTTAAACATCCCAAATTTCACTTTATTTTCAATGATTTAATATTTCACAGATTATTAAAAATATATTCAGAAGAACAATCGTTTTTTGTTCAAAACGTTTTATTATAAAAATCACCTTTAGAGCAATTGACCAATCAGGAAATAGCATATCAATTGACGTCACTCAACATTAGCAAGATGGTAGCCAGTTTTACTTCGAATGTCAATGTATCGTTTAAAATATGTTAATATCTGCGCCAAGAAAGTTGATCAAACTCAGAACGTGTTGAATAATGTAAGATGGGATAGTGTGTTTGTGTTTTCGGACTATTTATATTAAACTACCTTAATTTGTGTTCGTAAAAGCAGAAAAAAGAATTCTTGGTTTAAAATGTAAAATGTGTATCTAATAAAATGCGGAAAATTGTAATCGTGTGATTGGTATAATATCTGCTGCGTATCTATCTTTTCAAAAAAGGGATTCTTTACATATGGTGAGTACCTACTTCTATACCTTTTATATATTTTCATTGCGTTAATTTCCTTGAATTTGATTTGCATGCAAAACGCATTGGTTTAGCTATAGATATAGTGATATTTTTATATGTTCAATGTAATTTAACACTCAAACAAGTCGTACGTTCCTTTGGGAAGTTTAGAGCAGTAATTTATGTTTCATTGGTAGGGCGAAGGCAATCATAGTTGCACTTAGAACAATTTTCTCCGCTCCTGTTAGAAGAGCAAGAGTCAGATTTAGAAAAATATGGCTGAAATCAGCTGGTGTTTATCGCGTGTTTACAAATTTTGCAAAAACAAACAAGCAAAAATTGCTTGATTTGGAAAATATACTTGAATTATTACAAGCGGGAGTCTACCAAAAAAATGATATATCTAAATGGAACCAACATTAACAATCACATAGTTGGTGCAGGAATAACATGTTTCATTTATACAATATTTTGCGCCAAAATAGAAAGTTCCCAGTGCGAACTAGCGCTGCCCCGTGCATTCCAATGGAAAACGGTATTAATTTCAGTAGAATTTGTAGTCCTTTTCAAACACCAATGTGTATAATACCATAAAAAAAAACTTAACAGCTAGACAAATAATAATTAAATACATAAATTAAAACTCACAATTAACTAAATTAATGCATGGAAACACAACAAATAAACTCATGTATAAGAGAAATGAAACAATAACAAATCCTTAACACTTACCAAAAGACCTATAAATAAGTATTTCTTTTATATGAGCAGGTAAGTGATTATATATCTTTATCTCCAGTTTTTTTACTGGTTATAGCCATACTAGAAACAGGTACATGTAAATCATTTCTTATTCTAGTACATACCACAGTTAAGAATCCTTGGTTGGTTATCATGTTATGCCTATATTTATGAATATAACAAGCTGACTCCAGTATATACAGTATGCGCCAAAATATTCAGTACTGGAGCAATACATATATTAATTATTACTTACTTATACATTTTTATTCCTGTAATATACATGTTCAAAATGTGCGTCATTGCGCTGTTCTGGTGGCGTAAGATCAGGGCAATGTGATGGGTAGTTGAAATCAGTTCTGCGGGATATGATTCGTCCTTGAAAAGTTTCTTGCAGGACTGCTGTAGACTAACGACCGATGTGGCTGGTCGCCCCATTCTGTTCAAACCACTGTCTTTCCATCCGGAGGTTCTTGCCACGACAAAACCTTCTGGGACTCACATGAAAGTTGTAACGACATAGTTTGGTATTCGTTTGACTGTTTATTTTTCTGCAGTTTTAAGGGATAAATTACAAATTACTGTTGTGTATTTAAATAATATACTTGACTGTTTATTTATTGATACACAATATAGCGTTAGCCAACTCATGTCTTAACACAAGACTTGCTCATCTATTGACAACATAAAAACTATGGATACAATTTTATATAAAATAATAAACATAACATTTCCCCTCCTTCTTAAGAAACTATTTAAGGTCTAATTACAGATCTAATTCCTAGGTGGTCTAACGAGCCTTACCAGTGAAAGTCTTGGGAGAATTCGCTTTAAGTTTTTTAGGAGATTGTTGTACTGATATTGGTAAACCTGTCCTATTACTATTGATTTAAACTATGAGTGACAACGTTAGAATTTTCTTTCGACAATTTCTGTAGACCACATACAAACTTATTTCGTGGGCACCGTCTAAAACTGCTCCAAACTCGCAACACTTGACAAGTTTCTTCAACTGCACAGCAATGGATCTTATATCTGCATTCCGTTCTTGGACAGTACTATCTTACGTCTTGACACAAGACTTGCTCCAAGGAGGTGCACTAGTATGGCTTTGGTGTAAACCAGGGGTTACTCGACCAATAGAGGGCTCTGAGTGCAAAATTTTATTTAATAGAGGGCTCTGAGTGTGAAATTCTAGAAGTCTGCATAGAGTCTTTTAAATTTATATTACATATTTATATGCCTTTAGTTATTTATATTCCTTTAGTTAGTAGTTTTTTTTGGGCTTTTATTTATTGTTTCGGCTGTAAATATTGCCGTGTCCCGAATTAATTATTATTTTGTTAACGCACGTCGAGCTAAAAATGATGCATCGCCAGGTACCTGGACCCGACTGTACTTTTTAGTGTAATTATATTCCTAATGGCTATGTTTTTGTCGAGTAGGGTAGATTAATGTTAGAGCGAGTTGTTTTCCTTCAGAGTCTTTAGTCGATAAGTTGCTATTGTAAGTGAATAAAATTATTGTTAAAGCTGGTTGGTGCGTTATTGTATTTGAAAAATACAATAATCGAAACCGTCAATGCGTGTTTTTTGCACAACTTGTGCGCTCACTTTCTGTGTGTTACTTAAAAATCTGCACGGCAGATTGCATACACTTTTTGGCACATTTTGTGAATGATATGCGAAAAAAAGCCTGTATAGAAGAATGAATAGAATTTTGGTTGGCATTATGCGTCCTGTCAAGTTTGAAATATATGAGATTTAGCGTAGTAATCTGTTTAGTTGAGTCCGCAGACTACCAGAGGGATAGGCACACAACGTTAAGTGCCCCATCTCTCCTTACTATATTATCTCTGACTTGCTCATCTATTGACAACACAAAAACTCTGGATACAATTTTGTATAAAATAATAAGCAAAACAATTACGAACTCCTAAAGTTATATATTAATGTTAGCAAGGATAATTTTGTTTAATTACATATTGTTTTCATTACATAATCATTGCAACATTACTCTTAGCATCCCTTTCAATATTATACGGCTTAGTTCTTGCCGAATCTCAACATTTTCACATTGATAACCGGGATTTCCTCCACATTACGACCCAAGAGATGTGAACGCATCTAGTAAATAAACATACGATGGTAGGAGCTAAAAGTATCAAGTTTACGACTTTTACTCGATACCGAATACCTGATAGCAACGCTTAGCTACAACACACTTTAGGTTTGTTCGTGCCATCGCATATGTTTACAATTTTCTCTTCTATAGATAAAGTCGCGACCGTATTTCCACGAGCGTCTTGCGCTACGTCCGATCTTTTCTGCCGTTGATGTTTGCGTTGTTATTTGAATATCACATTTTTTGACAATTGATATAGTACTTAGCTAAGTGTGCTAAGACGGGCTGTCAAAATTGTAAGTTTCTCCCATTTTGAATTTGTTATTTGTGCGTGTTGTGCATAATTTATTAATTAAAACTATGGAAGAAACAATTATTTGTGAGGTGTGATGACTTTACATTCACTAAGAAGAAAAATCTATAATACGCTCATCTAAGAAGAATGCACGACAAAGATCCACTTATCCCTAAAACGGTTAGGGAAATGTATGGTATATGTGGTCAACAGTTTGCTAATAAATCTAACTTTTCTCGTCATAAAAACCCAACTCATGGAGTTATTGTTCCGGAGAAAGAATATACCCGCAATACCAGAATTAAATGTCCACGTGAAAATTGTTCCGAATGTTTTAGAACTTATGCAGTCTATAGAAAACGCGCGACCAGCGTACCTACATAATGTGGAAATTGAATGCAATGAGTTTCAGTTTGAATCTTCATCAGCTGACACATCCCAGCAATATTTGGTAGTTTGCTTAAGTAATAGCTGTTCTGGTTTATGTTTAAGATGTTATGCGCGTGTCATATGTATGTCTCCACACATTCAAATGCTCTTGTATAGATAACGTTATCAAGTTCAATATTTGCAAGAATATATATGCTTGCGCATCGTTATTTTTCAATGATGATGTGACAGATTGTGACAGTGTTGTTCATTTTAACAATGAAAGTAGCATTGCTATATCATACGCTAATATATCATGCCAGATACAGTAACAACTTCTTAAAGCCAAGGTTGAGATGAGTTAAATTATTTGAATAAAATCAGAATTTAAATTATGATTAAAATCAAAGTGATTTTTATTTTTTAAATCATGATTTTCTTTTCTGATAATGAATAGTCTTTCACATAATTTTGTACTGTGTGTTCATACAATTAATTGTTTTACGAAGAAAAGATAAAAAAGAACCCATTTTCATTTACTTATTAACACATGACACATTACTTAAAAGAATTTCTAAATACAAAGAAGAAGTGAGTATACATAGGAAATGGCAGTGTAGATATAGGCACAGCGTGATCCTCGGAGAAAGTCCCCAGGTCTTCACTGCAAGCAGACTGCACATGCTTTTTCGGTGTTTGCTTTGACTTGCTGGCCCCAGTTCACATATCTGTCAAACGCAACTCCTAGATGAAAGACTTAGGACCTTGCCAAGCAATTTTGGTGGGTGAATCTCTCTGCATCTGCTCCACTTTTCTTTTGTTGGTGAAGAGTACCATCTCAATTTTTTCTGGGTTGCCATGGAGGTCAGATTCTACACACCAATTTTCAATTGATTTCAGAGCAGTGTGCATAAGCTTACTGAGCACGCCCTAAATCTACCATTTTCCAAGATTTTACACTAAAATCGCATTTTCCGAGCCAAAAGTAAAGATAACCCCTGTAACGGTGCTCTTACAATAATAAATAAATCAATAATTTGGCTACCATGAGTACTCTATTGTATACTTGTCTCAGGTCGCGCAGTTCCGGCAAAGCAATTCATGTACCATGTAATAAATTTTATACAAGTTTAATATTTAATAAGGGCAAATCAAATAACAAAAAAAAACAAC
>JARFOC010028407.1:0-32687 GCA_031763485.1 Osmoderma eremita
CGTGTCGTCCCGAATTAATTAATACTTGTGCGGGAGGAGTAATCCGAACAGTGTGTTTATTGTGCTGCCCCACAATCTTTGCTATCTTTATAGTATTGTGCTTAGCTGACAAAAGAAAGTGCTTTTGTCTGGTATTTATGGAATGTTGTACATTGTTTTTACTAAAACTTTCCTTGAATTTGATGACAAAACACAATACATTTAAAATATATATGTCGTATACGCTTACCCAAAAAATTTTTTTCCCACGATTGGGTAGGTTTTAAATTATATATTATGCGTAATGCCCTTTTTTGCATTAAGAAAATCCTTGATATAACTGACGCTATGCCCCAGTGTATTATTCCGTAACGCATAGTAGCTACAAAGTTAGCTCTATAGTTTTCTATATTATTCGCATCTCGTTTTTCTTGTGTAGAGGAATTATAATGGATGTCTTTAGCCGTTCAAAAAAAGAATCTGATTGAAATGACATATTAATTAAATATACTAGGAGCCTAGTGATGAAGTGAATACATGACTTTATTATTAAAGACGATATATTGTTTTCGTCGGGGGTGTAAGATGAGCTTGTACACAGTTTATAATATCCGTATCAACTATCGGACTAGTAAAAAACGAGTTACTTGCGTTTGTTAGGTATAGATCAATATTACTAAAGTTGAAAATTGTATTGCCATAAGAGTTGAATACCAATAACTTGCAACCGTTGAGAAGAACTATTGAACTATTGAAAGAGTTGAATATTTCTGCATTGGTGTGGTAAATTTCCGGTAATGGATTAGTTGCTGGTTTTTGTTGTTTATTTATCAGTTGCCACATCGCCCCCGTTTTGTTTGTGGCTTTTGTAACAAAGTTTTCCGGTGGAAAAAGCCGTTTATTCAATAAGCATGTTTTATATATTTATTCACAATTTTTATATTCTTGTGTGAAATATGAATTGTTTTTTGATCTATCTTTGAGGGAAATTAATTTATCACGCAATCTAGGACAATGGGTAGAAGAAAATAGTGGAATAGGCATACAGATCCCATGGTTAACAAAATAATAGTCAATATATGCAAAAACGGCAACATCCCAAGAGGAAAATGCATGAGGACCGAGGAAGAGAGGGAAAGATAGATGCCAAAGTTCATCATGCAGGTGGTAATATTCTAATATTCAAGGCTACAAGTTCTACGAATATATCTTTGAAAATCATCCGACATCCCGGAAATGGAAATCCATTTTACTTCCCCTTGCCACTCCGTGGCGTTTGACATGCGGCAGAAATATAGCATTCATTCAGTTAAAAACGAGCTAATGGCAACATACACTGTCCCTTGCAAGGGGATCAAAGGTAGTCGGATTTCGTATTAAAAACGCACGAACTTGTCATTGTAATTGTGTCACTATCGACACTGTATGTATGCGTATCATATATTTATCTCGTTTATACCCGTCTAAACTAATGTAATGTCTCGGTCCATCCGTTCATTGTATACCCTTATTAACATAGCTCTTATTAACCGCCCGGATCGTGGAGGTAAAAAAGGAATGAAAAAGATGGCGATCTAAAATTGCACTGTTTTTTTCCGAGATTTTCTCTTCTGTACGAGAGGGACTCATGTTTCACACCCTCATCGTACTTGGCACGGAGCCAACAAAATTGCTCCCGATCTCCGAATTATCCCCAGCGGTTGTTAACGCGCGAATATCATTTTTGTGTGTTAAAATGTGTATAGTCTGATATCCAAAGATGCAAAGAAGAATGGCAATGAAACGACAAAGCGTAATAAAATAACTCGATTTCTGGTTTGACCCATTTTGAGTGCTATAAGCTTCAATGCATTTGACATTTGTTTAGCATATGTAATAATAATAATAAATAACATTTGTTTATCTTAATACGCACTATCGGGGAATCCACACACCACAAATTGATTTAATAAAATTCGGGACATATGATTCAAGAGCACGTCGGCTCTCATTGTCAACCAATTTCCGAATACAAAGGCCCAAGGAAAGTAATTGACCATATAGGATCTGTGTATAACCGGTAAAAAATCTGATACGGCACTATCCGTGCTTCTAGCAGCAACAAAAGCGTGTTGTTGTTTTGATATTATATTGTAACGTTTTAAATATGAAGGCATATATAAATGTAAGGGAATTATAGCGGATGGCTTCAGCTGTTCAGGAAAAGAACCTGATTGAAATGGCATATCAGTTAAATATACTATCGATACGATGTATTGGTACGGAATTGGTTGACAATGAGAGCCGATGTGCTCTTGAAACATATGTCCCGAATTTTATTAAATCAATTTGTGGTGTGTGGATTCCCCGATACTACGTATTGGCGATACCAGCCCACAGTCCCTGCAATTTTTCACAGATTTGTTTATCTTCGTGTCCATCTAATTTCTAATTATATTTCTAATTGACATTCTAAACAATACTACTCTATTTTGAACCCCATTCCGTACGCCTATTGCATACGAATTATTTAATCATCTTGGTTTCCTAATGTTTAGTTTTTTTCTAAATTCTAATTACTTGATTTTTGTACAAGGTGGCGCATAAGTCACGCATTGGTTTGAATAATTCATAACTTCTATTTTATATTTTCTTTTCTTCTCAGAACTTTTAAAAGGCATATTGATAATTTTTATATGGAAAAGTTCAGTATTGAGCAACGTACCAAAATAATTGAATTTTACTTTGGAAATCATCGGTCGATTACTTCGACTAATCGAGCAGTACCCTCGGCATTTAATGTTAGACAATCTCCAAGTCAGGCAATGATTGATCGTCTTGTGGCACGTCGGCGACAACAGGGTTCAGTTAGTGATCTTCCACGCGTTAGCAGACCACGTTCAATTCGAACAGCTGAAAATATAGGACTCGTGCGGGACAGTATAGACGAAAACCCCGAAACATCAACTTGAAGACGAACCACTCAGATTGGGATATCCCGAAGGATGGACTACAAAGTATACTTTAGAAAGAATTCAATTCTTAGACGGTTTTAGCCGCAAGGCCTACATGTCTACATATTACTTTGACCGAATACTCTCCACCTGGTTAGTGTCGCTTCTGGCATAGTTTACACTTTGGGTTACCGTGCTAGCTTTGGTTTCCTTCTCTTTCTTACCTCTTTATTCTACCTGGTTAGTTTCGCCTCTGACGTGGTTTACACGTAGAGTTACTGTGCTAACCAAAGTTTTCTTCTTCTCCTTTTTGTCTTCTAAATGATTGGTTTTACCTCTGGCGTGATTTACACGTTCAGTTACCGTGCCAACTACGGTTTTTCTTTCTCTTTTTTTCCTTTTACTTCTTCTGTCTTCTATCCCTTCTGCTGAATAAGCTACTTATGATTGTGGGCGAAACGTCGAGATCCTAATATGACACGGTCCAAACCCGAAAGAAATTTATCTTATACTGACTCTGGCCGTGGAAGCCTTCGTTTTCAGAATTGTACTTGTGCAATTGGTACAGGCACTGAAACGAACAGATCTGCAGTTGCGCCTCGCTTATGCAGTTCGCATTCAAGAGAAGGCTAGAGAAGAAAATGAATTCACTCATGAGCTGATAAAGCTTATTTCTATCGCAATGGATTCGTAAACACAGGAACTGTAGCATATGGGCCATGAATGAAAATCCTCAAGTTATTAATCATCAGGAACTGCACCCAGTGAAATGTAGAGTATGGTGTGCTCTGAGCGTAGAAATCACCTTCACTTCGAAAACGAGGAAGGTGTGGCGGTAATCGTTACTGTAGAGGGATATCATTGAATACTTCTTGAGACCAGCTGTTGAGAGCAATCCGGAGCTGTGATTCCAGTGAGATGGAACCACTGCACACAATGCTCGACAAAGTATGGCACTTTTGAAGAATATTTTTGGCGAGCGCTTAATATGCAGATTTGGTGCTTGCAACTGGTCTTCACGTTCACTGGATTTAACAGCCCTAGAACCTACTCTTGGAGGTATCTGAAAGATAAGGTTTACGAGATTAAGCCAACAACGATCCAGTACTCCAAATATCCGAAGTGAAATCCGAACACTACAGCCACAATTCTTAAGAATGCAATGGAAAATGCTCTCGAAAGAGCCCGTCTTTGTGAGGCAGATAATGGCGATCATGTGAAGGATATAATTATCGGAGATTAGTGCATAAAAATCCAAGTTATATGTTTTATGTCTCGGAATGAAAATATTAAATGTCTGTAAATTACAAAATTATGATTTATTCAAACCGGCACGTGGCTTATGCGCGAGTAAAAGACATTTATATAACGTAACACTTGGAAATTCGATCAGATAGCAATGTCAATAAATCTTTGAATTGCCCTCCTGTAGTAGCCATGTGTATGCATATGATACGCAAGTCTACGGTATATTTATCGTAGACTTGCGTATCATATGCATACACATGGCTACTACAAGAGGGCAATTCTTTATAAAAATCAAAGGTAAATAAATAAATAGTAAATAATATGGGACCCAACATAGAATTCTAAGCCACATCATTCACCTATCCTAAGCTACGATCTGACAAATAATTTTCAGTTAAGGCACAAGTAATGCAATTTAACTAACAACATTGATTATGAAATAGTACCAAACACTTGGATGTATTTACACTCTCAGACACTTCAGGAGCCCGATCTACTATTTAGCTTAATGCAGAGTAACCGTAATGCAAATTCAAATGCTAAAATTAACCAGTCCACGGTCTCTCGACCGGCTAGACTCTATTATAACGGCAGAAACCACAAGGGCGGTCTTACATTTGAATAAATAGCGCGAAAATACGAGTTCAGCGTCACCTCAACCAGTCAGAAATTATTCACCTCGGTCATGAGGAAATATGTTCGCCTAGACTAGACTAAACTAGATTTTGCCACTAGCGGAAGTGGGCGCTAATTGCGTCTGATGAAATTTAATCAGCAGAGCGCACAACTCCCGCCGCGCGGACAAACTCCAGTTACCGTTGCACGTTGCAGCCAAGACAGCACCGGATCAGCGTTATGTAATTGTTCCGGGTCACTTATAAGGTCACGAATTTCACTCAGCCTCACAGTCTATCTGTTTTTAAAAAGATCAGATAAAATAGACCATGACAAATCCGCGACACGGATGCAGGATCAATTATCGGGAAAAATACGAGTTGGCATTTTATTACGTATAGTAGTCTATCAGATTTAACTGTAAAAAAAGGTTACATAAATCGATTGCGTATAGTAATGGTGTTTGTTCGAACAAATTCACCTGAAATATCATATGTGACAGATAACAGCTGTCGCCTGTCAAATTAATTAGTAAATCGGTAATACTGCCCCATTATCGAAAATTAGAGTTTAGGTATCGAAGGATTATTTTAAATGAAAACAAGGAACGTTGTGGAATTTGAATTTGATTTAAATAATCAGAAAAATGTAACTAGAAAACTATTCCATTTTTGCCACACAAGGTCTAATCTAGTTTCATTTTACTGAATGAATCCCCAGAACACGAAGCTGGTATTCTGTTTCAATTTTAAAATCTACAATACAGTCCTTTACAAAACAACTCGATGGTTTAGTAATATGTTTTATTATATTCTATAATTTGGAATGATAATACGTAAAGTAAATGTATTCCTTTGCGGAGCATTAAACAATAAAAATACAAATATACCCAGTATACACGTATGCTCAGCTCTCACCGGGGTGCGAGATATATTGTACGTAGCGCTACGGGACCAGAGAGAAGTGAGGGTTTGTTCGTTGGTTGAAATGGACCGGCAAATTGCATATGAAATCAATGTCAGTAGAAGTACAGTAGAACGTATTCTCAAACGCAACAAATACAAAAGTATAAAGTTCAAAAGTGCCAGGAGATTTTACCCGAGGACAATTTCGCAAAAAATGGAGTTTTGTGCATCCGTGGTGGAAAGGGCTAACAGAGACGAATATTTTATAAAAATATCCTGTTTTCCGACGAGCCCTCCTTTTTTTCACTTCATGGCAAGCATGACGCGTGCTATATTGGTCTCGAGAAAATCAACATCTGGTCCGCAATGTAAGAACTCAGTACCCCGAAAACCTTAACGTTTGGGAGGGTATCTTGGGTGATAGCATTTGAGAACCATTTGTTATCGACGGAGTGAATGGAATGAAATATTTGGATTCACTGCGAACGTAAATTATTCCCGCTGTCCGTCAACTTAACCCCGATTTTGATGCAATTTGGTTTATGCAAGAGGGTTGTCCCGCGTATAACACCAGATTAGAAATGGAGTTTTTAGAAAACACCTTTCCTAATCGTGTTATTGCCGTAAAGGATACGATAAAATGGCCACCTGGATCACCCGACCTCAATCCCTGCGATTTTTTTCTGTGGGATTATGTCAAACAAAATCTTTACAGTTTTGCAACTTTTGCAAGTAGAACTGTTGAGAATTTTTGTGACAATATGCCCTAGAAATTTCGGGGCATTGAGGCGGGAGTTTAACGATAGACTCGGCTATTGTTTGACCGCGGATGGGGGTATTTTCGAACCCTCCATAAAGTAACATTGTTAGAATTAGAATTTATTTTGTATAATCATAGAGTTTGTTTTTTCTTTGTTTAATTTAATAGGAATCGTTGTTTATTTTCCTATTTAGAATTACTTTTTCGTTCTCCTGCATCGCATAGCTGCTACAAAATGAATATAAGAAGCTGTACTTTTTACCGTAATCTGAGAGTACAGAAAAATTACGCAGTATTACGTGATTCAGCTGACATGCGTGCGTACCCTTGATGGATTTATGATACATTGCGACTGGATATCTCTCGTTGTCAGTGAGACTTGAATGCGCGTTTGCCATTCACAGAGCAATACCCCGTTCCGTTGTGGCATACCTGTATATACAAATCTTTGTTTCTCCTTTAGCAAAAGAGAAACAAAAATGCTATCATATCTACTTGGTCGAGGAAATTGGAAACGCGGACAACAATAAAACTAACCTAGAAATCAATTTCAAATATAAGATTCGCATACATGGCAGAAACACAGAAATCGCTACTATTCAAATGTTTTACGAGCTATGGTCTGCTTTCAAGTGCATAGCAAAGTTGGCATTCGGATTCGCTGACAGAACAAGTTTAAATTTGAAAATATATGCATGGATTTATTGGAAGAAGGGGAATTTCTTTGTTGTATTGAGATTTCTTAAAACAAAATATCTTCAGTGAGGTTATTTAAAAACGTGGATATACATATACTGTTGATAAAATAAATATTTTGTCGTTTGTCATTGTACCTGCCTTTAATTATGTAATTCGATGTAAATAGCTAAAACACGCGTCTATTGAATTATTAAGAGGGGCGTTGCCAAGCTGAATTATATCTTAATTTATATACAGTAAATCTCCCTTAACGAGATTTAATCCGAAGTTCACAATATGCGATTATAACGGAAAACAACTAAATATGCAGATAAAATATGCAGTTTAGGTGATTCTTGCTAAACATCACTAATTTCATCATCATTTTTATGTTTCTTTCGATATATGTGCCAAAATATTCTGTTGTAATTAGTTGTAATTGTAAAAGTCCCTTTCTTTATGCTTTTTTCTCTGTAGCCACTCCTTTAACTAGAAATCGTCATCAAACTCAAAATCTGATATTTCCTGTTAGGTAATTTTTCGTCAAGATTTTTCAACTAACACCGGCAACCCGCACATCCCGATTTCTATGAAACTGCACAGACCAAAAGAGTACTTTGGTATAAGAACAACATCGTTTTCTGTTTCTGCCCAATCGCCCGATTTCGGCGTACCAGCCCCTAAAGATTTGAACGATTTTTAAATTTTTGTAAATATCTCAGAAACTATAACAGATTTCTTCTTTATTGAAGAATATAATTTGAAGTATATTACATAGTCCCCAAGATGACGCGAATTATTTTCGAAAAAAGAATTTATAACAGACTACCAGGTACCCCATTGCCTTTTTTTATTCTTATTTTTTCGTGTTATGTAGAAAACGGTGCTGTACTAGCAAATATAGACAGTGAATAATAATTATGATAATTAATAAGAGACGTTGGTAATTGCGAATATAGGCATCTGAAAGCATAACTCTTGGCATGCAATTTCTTTATTAAATCACAGTTCGTTCCAGCATAAATTGGAATCAAAGTCGATTCCTAAAAACTTGATTGTATTACAGGATGTTAAATATTGGCCACCCAAATTCAAATTGAACTGTGAAGGCTTCCCTTGCCGTGCATGAAACAACATGTATTTAGTTTTATCTAAACTAATTCTTGGAAAACCAAGACATTAAAGACAGTGTTACAGATATCTCAGTAGTTGCCGTATCAGCTTCCGGTGTAATTAGCATTGCGATATCGTCAGCATACATTGTGAGCATAAATGTCAGCTGAGAACAAGGCTATATCATTGACGTACAGATTAAATAACGTTGGACCCAATACGGAACCCCGTATTACCCCACAGTGCAAAGGAAGCCACTGGGAATGATACACAGTAGTTTCACCATTAGGGAAAGCAAACCAGTCCGCTGCTTTGCCTCTTATTCCATACCAACTTAACTTTTCGATAAGTCTATCGTGTTGCACACAGTTGAAGGCTTTCTGTAAGTCACAAAAAATACCCAAAGTGACCCTATGCTTTCCTATATAGTTTAGTATCTGGGAGTAAAAATCAATCAAGGCAGTAGATTCGGTGCCGAACTTGATGATGGGAATCCACGTATTCCCGAAACACGTGTCGTCCCGAATTAATTAATACTTGTGCGGGAGGAGTAATCCGAACAGTGTGTTTGTCGTGCAGTAGATGTTGATTTATGTTTCCTGAAACCGTGTTGATATTTATTGATAATTTCAAATTTGTCAAGGTAAATATTCAATCTCTTCAGCATCTATGGTCTATAGTTTTGAATTAGCGTCTTATCTACCTTTTTATGGACTGGTGGGGTGACTTTTTTTTTCGGTTTTATGTAGAAAACGGTGCTATACTAGCAAATATAGACAGGGAATAATAATTATGATAATTAATAAAAGATATGAGAAAATGATAATAAAACATTACATTACATTGATTGTAATTATAAATATTTATCAAGAAATTATTTATTATTCCGACAGGCGGCCGTTTCAAATAATGTATAAGAAACATTATCTTGTGTGAAGATTAAATCTACAGTTCGGCATGATATTCTATAGAGCACTATTAATATAACTAACATGTTTAACATTTATATACCAAGCTACCCATTCAGTCTGTGCAGTTTCATCGAAATCGGGATGCGCGGGTAGCCGCTGTTCACTCGTAAGTGGATAGCTTGAAGCAAATCAATTAAAAAGAGTTTTCCCTTCTCAATACCATACACAATCTTTAACAAAAGTGTCCTACGATAATGGCTTTTGAATGAGCGGATTACCTGTTGATTGGAGCTGGTATTTGGTGGTAAAACTTTTATAAACTTGAGTTCCGCGACACCAGCATGTACAGGGCAACTGTCTGCAACCAATAAACGTTCCTTTCACCTGATTTTTGAACACATTCACCCACTTCGTTAGTAAAAATCTCACACGTCATTCTTGTGTTGCGGTTGTTTTTGTATTTCGCGGGTCCTCTTTTAATATTTTTAAAACAACATGGATTTCTAGATTTATCTATGACGAGCAGAGCCTTCTTCTCTGTACCGCGCAAAAGTAGTGCAGTTATTGGATCTTTACCTAACTTTCCACATTTCCAGAAGTGGGAAGATACCAACATATACCTACAAATATCGAAGAAAATGTCCTTATAAGCCCATGGTATGTTCTAAACTTAGTGGCGAAATTTGAATCAATTGAATTATACATTCAATTGATCGTACAATTGTAAGTTGTGAATCAGTTACGTTTCATAGTCAGAGAAAGTAACGTAAAGTTTGGGATTTTCCAAATTTCGTCTACTAAATCTTCGAAAACCTTTCGAGAAATTCGGGACATGAGAGCAGTCTTCTTGGAGGGTGTATTTTCTAACTTGAATTCCTCTTCTAGACGGCTATTCTCTCATATCAGAAGTATCACAGATATCCAATTATGCTGTTTTCATGAAGCCAAACTTGGAAGCTAGTACAGTCCATCAAAACCAACATTGAATTATCTCGGTTTATAAACCTCTAGCAACCTAAGTTCTCTTTCTAAATGCTGAATGTGCTAATTTAAAAAAATAAAACAGCTTTTGGTTTATGTTCAGAAAGGAAAATTTTATGAATCCTCAAACAGCAGCAGCAATTAAGGTAATAATTTTTTTTATTATGTACAGGATTAAAAAGAAAGTTCCCTAGAACCTGGTTTATATTCAAGAAAAACAAAATTTACCACCCCCATAAAAACTGAAGACATTACTTCGCCATCCACAGCCCTGTAACTGCGATCTTTCATTATAAATTCACTTTAAAATGATATTAAACAAATAATTTATATACACTCTAATGAGAACTTCTGGGAGCGGGTCGAGCTCTTCGTCACTCCCCTCTGGTTCAAGTTCCGAGTGGATAACGTCTGCGGGTTACGCCTCCATCGCATAAAAGTTAATTTCTTGTCCCCTATAATAAACAAAACTTATCTCGTTTCGCTTCCATAGGGAAGAACTCTACGCTAGAAGAGGCATGACGTGCACAGAATTTAGGACTGTTAAACGGGGCTCACTGTCTGTTTTTGTGGGAGTGCTTTGCATAAAAGAGCGATTCGTTCTTTAGAGTTACGGTTAAAGGGAATGCGTCTAGTTACGCCCAAAAAAATATTGTAAATACGAGGGATGTCTGGTTACTAAGGTAAGTTTGCGCGACACACCATCTACATCCATCCGATCAGGTTGAAACTTGCATGCATTTTAGATGTGCGACTATTGTCATTGCCTTAGGTTCAGTAGAGCGCATACAGTGACAGCCGCACAATGTCAGTTCCCTTCGAAACATACTCCAAATTGCTCCAAGTGCTAGCGGTCATTCGTTTATTGCATGCAAGTAACGAAGCACCTACCGAAATTCATAAAAAAAACACTAAAGACTTACGGAGAAGGCGTTATGAGTCGATAACAAGTTAGTGCTTGGTGTAAACAGTTCAAAAGTGGACGAACAGCTCTGAACGATGATTCCGAAAGTATGCGAAAAAAACCAACAACAACGAAAACAAATGAGAATCCAGACTTGGCTCCTTCTGATTTTCATTTGTTTGGGCCGTTGAAAGCTCATTTGTCGGGTAAAAGGTGTGAAGGCGACGACGAAGTTCAAGAGGAACTACGGCAGTATTTTAGAAATTTGAATCTCACCTTTTATGAAGAGGACTTACAGAAGCTGGTGCCTCGCTGGGATAAGTGCCTTAACATTGGCGGCGATTATGTTAAAATTTAGCTAACAGTCCACTCTTTTACTTATTGTATGTTTGATTTCTTTAAATAAAGTAGTCTGTCTGTAAGTCACAAATATACCTTACCGGATATCCCTCGCATATTTATATAATTTAATGGGGACTATAAATGACAAGATTTGAATTAAAATAAAATAATTGCAGTTAATTAATCTTACTTTTTAAATCACAGAAACTTTTCTGGACTTTTTGATTTAAATAAAAGCGCTTGATCATTACGGGACATAAAATTCCTTTATCGATGCATGCTCTACCGGAAGAAATATAATTTAAATATTGTAGTGTAAGTATGTGAATTGTAGTGGTACGAATAAAAATGACGAATTACATTAAATTGAATGAGATATATGGACAAATTAATTTTGTAAATATTAACTTGCAATCACATAACTATAAAACATTTTCCCCAGCATGTCGTAATTGTTTATTAGTAGAGACTTATTTATTTCAAGTCATGAAAATGACATTTCTATGTTATAATTTCCCAGCGGTGCAAAGTAATGCTATCATCAGGTAACCAGGTTTGTGCGGTTTTTGTAGAAAGTAGAGTGCCAGGAATATTTTTTAAGCTGTTGATCGATAGTAGTTGTTTGTTATCTGTCATCTACATTAGTATGAATCACGGGCGAAGTAAATTATAAGTGGAGTGATACAAGTTGTAGTTTACTTCCATGTGGTAGGCGGCGTTGTAGTTAGTGTACTTCCGGTACAAACGGTAACGCGGGAAGTCATTTTATTGTTGATGCTTGTCAGATGCAGTCAACTGCTTGCGCTTGTTTGGTTTGGTCAATTTTGTTCTAGATTTTTCTTGCGTTATTGTTACAATTAGTTAGTGTAGTGATTAATATAGTACAGACTCTTATTAGCTTTGTTCGCAGCGCAGTCAGAAACTATCCGAAATTGAAGAACGCGTGCGCACTAATTTCTATGCGATCGCAGTGCTACAATGTCATGTTTTGACAGTTTGAAATTTACAATTCGGTGTTCGCAGAGTAGTAGGATTGCAGTAATAAACGATTAGTGATTAGTCCATAAAGTTCGCGGATTTCATGTGGATTTCAAATTCGTAATGAAATTCATTGAAAATTGTAAGTTGTTTTAGGGTTACATGCGTATATTGTCAGTTAATATTTCTTTAATAACAATGCCTCCCATAAAGTGTTGTGTAACTAATTCTGAAGACAGATTACTGAAAAAATAAAGAGTTCGATACAAACATGTGTTCATTTTTGTGTTAATAATTATATAGAATATAGTAGTAAAAAATAACCAGGAAATATATATAATTTAAAAATGCCGCGTAGCGGATTTTAATTTACTTCCTTATGGTAGAGGTCATAAAACGCAATTGCGATTTAACGTTATTAAGTTGCCATTCTCTACTATCCCTTCTCTCTGGTATGAATCCTTCTTTTATCGGATACACACACATTTTGTGTTTTTTTGTTTGATTCCTAGTTTTAAATAAATGAAAATGGCAACGAATAAAACTTTAATTCCCGGTTGTTTACCCAATGAATACAACCTTGATAGCAAACCTGCAATGGCGGGGCGAAAAATATGTACCGCATTCGGAGATGATGCCGTAAGTAATCGAACAGCACAGAAGTGGTTCAAAAAAATTTCTTCTAGAGATTTCAGCTTGCCCGATAAAACACGATCTGGGAGACCGAAGAGCATTAACAACGAGGATATTCAACAGGTTGTGGAGGAAAACTCCAGTACAACGTGCCTACAGCTTACAGAAAGGTTCAATGTGAGTGAAAAATTCCTTTGCACCTTCATCAGCTAGGAAGGAGGTGGAAGTTAAGCAAATGACTCCTACACGACTGTCAAATGATAACAAATTATGTCGCCTTACCATTTGTTCGGCAAACATTTCCCCAACGATAATGAATCAATTCTTGATTGGTTGTTAATCGGCGACGAAAAGTAGATATTGTACTCAAATTCCAAACATTCGTATTAATGGTTAGCGCCTACTGGCACGCTACCACACACTCCCAAAGCTTAGTTGCACCCAAACAATTTTATTGTGTGTTTAATGGACAACAAAAGGAATTGTCCATTATAAGTTTTTCGAAATGGGTCAAATCATCACTGCTAACTTGTAGTGTGAACAGTTTCAGCGAGTACAAGCAGCACTCGTCCAAAAACGGCCTTCTTTAATCAATCGAAAGACAGCGGTATTCTTACAAGATAACTCCAGGCCGCATAACGCAAGAGTGACCCGGGTAAAAATTTCTGAACTTGATTGGGGAACGTTACTACCCGCTCCATGTTCTCCTGACATTCCACCAAGTGATTACCATCTTTTTTGTCTCTTGACAACTTAATGAAGCATAGACAGTTCAAAACTCGAGTAATAAATGCAGTCTGTCAATTTTCTCATTCAAAATTATAGAATTCTACAATGCCGACATACAACAATCGGTGTCCCGTTGACAAGAGGCCATTGAGTGTGATAGTGTATTATGGTTTCTTAAAAAATATTTTACCATCAAAAACCCCACGAATTATTTGGTTACCTGATATAATCTCGAAGTTCTGGTAGTGGATTTGCATTATTCTGTAATATATTAGCTAATCCACTTAATTCTTCTTAATTCAGCAATTTCCTCGGCATTGTTATTTAATTATTCTATTAAAGTTAATTATTGCATGAACCAAAGTCAAATTTCGTCTTTGTAGACGATCGGGGTAGCATTTGCTAGTTGTTCCTAATTTTGCATTTCTTCAAAAATCAACTTTTCATATTTGTGAATAAAATGTCAATGGAGTATTAGATTCCTATCTTATTGCGCATGAACGATATTTTTATTTACTTTAGCAGTTATTTCTTTACGTAATTCTGTTTGATAATTAAAATAATTTTGAAATTTTATCATTATGTGTAATAAAACCTAGCTCACTCAAAAGAGAATACAGAATTACCATACAGAATTGAATAACTATTTTTAGAATTGCACGCTCATGTGTAACAATAACTATACAAATATTTCCCGGGCCCGCAATGAACTTACATATTTCTCGGTAGCGACGTAAATCTTGACCTAAACGCGGATCACTGATTATTATCGAATACAAAAATTCTTTGGATTCCCCTGTCCCCAACTAAATAAATTTTCTTGAAAATCTAAATTTTATAAAAAAAAAACAGAAATGGATTTTGTTTATCTTGCTTTATGTTCACTTCAAAATTAATTCAAAAGCCGCAAAAAAAGGATACCGAACTAGATTTTAACAATCTCTCTTTGTTTCCTTTATCCCTTACTGCTTTAATATCAACCCTAGATATCCTATTGTTCTTAAGCAAAGGCCTTCAATTTTTAACGCTAATGAATGCCGATTTTTATCTTGGCGAAAATTGGTCCGTTCCAATGGAGAATTCCCCCATTAAGTAAAAGAAAGAATTATAGCCGTTAACGGTAAGTCCTGGATACTATTACCGGTTGCTATCCATCCAGATAAATGTCCGTAATAATCCAAAATGAACGGAACCCACTCTTTCTATGGCGATTTCTAATTTCGCGTGATGCGCATAGCTATTTACGTCACCATGCCACTCCGTTTAATTTCTTTATTTCTACATTTGCGTTCGTGCACGTATTCAAGCAAGGAGGACGCATAATTCCGAATGATTATGCGCGTGCATGTTGGGCCGCAGGTTACCGGGAATATAAACACGGAAGTGCCGACGGATTTAGCTACATCGTTTAGTAAAGAATTGTGACGTGACATTCATGCAATGTATAAGCTATTATGATGGAAAAATTTTGCATATTAGGCAGCAGCGCATCGTATGCAGTATTTCTTAATGGTATCGTCAAATTAAAGATTACCCACGAGGAGCAAAAATGTTATGTAATTCTGCAGATATAATGTCAGGCCTATGAATCCACTAAATCAAGTTACAGGTAATGTTACTGGAAATATTCCAGATAATAATGACTGGATTAAAGCTGACAGAAACAAAAAAAATATCAAGGAAGCGAAATGTTATAGCAGGGAATAATAAAACAAACTGAATTATTAAATGCTTGTCAAAACTGTGTTATTTACATGTCTATCGTTTAGCGCCTAAAATAAAGTTTGCACAACTCACTGACTATCTTCAAAAAATATTATGGATGTTGATTGTGAACAACTTGTCAGCAAATTCCCGGAAATCTATTCGTCGTTTAAGGTCTCTGCACCGGCTAAATGGTTGAAATCACTTTTGCAATCTGAAACATGACCTGAGCTATGTGTAAACCGTTTTTTCCACCATATTCAGAGGAGACAAGTTAACTCTTAAAGTATGTTCTTTTGATGCATCAAAGTATCCAGTGCATTGGAAATAAGGTACATAAATTAGACATCATCTATACTCATAACATAGACAGAGCAGAGTTTTGAACAGTTACAACATATTTTTATAAGTAACTATACGTTAATCTCTCACTTTTGTCGACCATTAAATCAGCATGGCCGAGTTGCCATATTTGCCCATACTCGCATGAAAACAAAGCAAAGAGATGATATATCTAAATTGTCAATTATTAATATTATGTAAATATGTGATGTATGTGAGTTGGTTACTAATGTAAATATAATAATTACAGCGTTGTAGAGACCTTCAAATTGTGATTTGAATATCTTTATAAATGGTTTAAGTAAGCTTTTATTCTTAAAAAGAACAAGTTTGTTATAATTGGAGGTGATTTTAATATCAATTTTCTGGGGGATACTCCTGCCCGTCGTCAATTTATGGATATAATTTCTTCTTATAATCTAAATATAACTATTAACGTGCCACACGTGTAAGCCCTGCTGCCTCTTCATGTATAGACAACTTTATAGTCAATTTACCGGATCGCTGGTCATCCTGATCAGGTGTCCGTACTATATTAGCTGGTGATTTTTAATCGTCCCTAGTTACTGGTTCTACTTTTAGTTGTTCGGCTATGGCTGCATACCTAATTCTGTCTCTCTTAGTTATTTCTAGGACTCCTCTCAAGGAATTCATTTTAGTACTCTAGATTCGTAAATTCGTCCCTCTAATAAGCACCTAACTTTCACACCTATATATTAAGACTGGGTGGAACACTTTTCTGTACAGCATCAGATTAATTGTCGTCTGTAGTTCTTTTTTCCATATAAATGCATTTCTCACTACGTTACATAATTTTGACGTATTCTCCATTCTAGTGGATATTTCTGTTTTATGTGTTCCGATGTTATGTGCACTCCTCCCAAGTATTTGAAGACTTCTACTTGCTCGATCTCCCTGTTGTCTATTTTTGTGTTTAGACCCATGTCTGTTTTTCCTAGTGCCATGTTTTTAGTGTTATTTACATTTATTTTTAAGCTTCTAGACGTTAATGCTTCATTCCGTGTATTCAAATTGGTTCTATTTCGTTTTCTGCAAATACGATCAATTCGTCTGCAAATACAGACGACAAATGCTTATGTACTCCATTTCTAATGTTCTATATACGTCTGTATATATGCGTTTTGTTCTTCTTGTTTCTTAATCACGCCATCCAAAAAAAATGTTGAAGAGCATTGGCTTAACACTCCTTCTTGCCTAAATCCCTGGTTAACAGTGAATTATTGTGATTCCATATTGTACGTTCTAAGTACCTATATTTCCATTATTTCTATAGATGCTCTCTACTGCTCGCTGTAACTTGGTCATTACTGTACTATCTCTTAGACTTTCCGTTATTATTCTTAGCACCTTGTCGAACGCTCGAGGTATTCTTTTCCATATTCTGGGTTACGTTTTTGTAGATGTTTTAACGTGAGAATGTGATCTTGTGCATTTTGCGTATCCTTTGGAAGGTGGGTGATCCCTCCATAGCTAATGGTCATGTTTATTTCCACTCTTGAAGATAGGAATAATTATTCCAACCTTGCAGTCTTTTGGTATTCTAGTTTCTTTCTCATTTCATAAAAGTCTTAAATATGGATAACTTGATGAGGCCCATTTACATGGTAGATTTTACAATTACTAAGTGCAAAATTAATTTAGATTTTATTGAGAATTGAAACAGGAATATTAATATATTTTCCGCCAAGTCAATGATGGCAAATTCGAGCCTTATAGAAATTTGCAATGATGAATGGCAATGATTATACAGATGAATGGATCTGTTTTGAGGGACTTTATTCTTTTGAGGACTGTTCTTCCTCGCCAGGTATTAGTAGTGGTAGCTCCAGTCTTATTACGAATGAACTAATGGCCACGGAATTACAGTCATTTCACTGGTCATCTGGTGAAGAAGTAGGAATACTACGTCACACTCTTACACTTTTTGCCATGTAGGTTCTACTGAGGATAGAAACTTAGTTGCCGAAATACGTATTTAGAGTCTTTCACTTATTATTAATGTAAATGAAGCAATGCCAAAAAGAATAGGAGCTTTGATAAGAATGTTATACTAATTGTAAGTAATAAAAGCTAAGATTTACATGCTTATAGATATATTAACTTTGTTTATTTTGAAATAAATTGTAAATAAAGTATTTTTGTTTACATATTTCTAACAATTCACACAGCACTGTATAGTTTTCATAACAAAATAAAACATACTATAAGTAGTTGCAATATATTACTACAGATCATATTTTCAAATAACCAAATCCAAGGGATTTCCTTTAATCTAATCAATAGAAAAGTTATTTTATTTATATCTGTTCGGCAACTCATTCGGAACAATCGGCGCAGAGATACCAGTAGGATTTCATTTGAAACATTTGCGAACTCACTCAGATGTTGGAAAAGTATAAATTTCCATCGATCTGTGTGGCTGCGAGCGAAAACGTTAAAGAAACATCTACAAACTTTCTCAATGCCATGCAAATGAACCTATGGCAAGGTGTTCGGGCGCGAAGTCAAACTTTGAGAACGCGGAAGAATAGTTGTAGATACGGGAGTGAAACGCGATCTATCTGGAATTGATTTCTTGTCGTATATAGTTCCCTGGTATTGTCATTTTAACAAAACAAACAAGTCTGTATTTACTATTGATCAAAGATTTTCTCAATCATACAAAATGCCTATGAGTCGGTTTGGATTTTCAATTGCAAATAAATACAAGCAATAAAGTACGACTTGTTCATGTTCTGTGATTAACTTTTATTACTATTGCAGAAATAGTAAGTACGCCCGCCTCTTATTACTCGGGCTGTATGCTAGGTAGCAATCTAATCTTTTGGGGATGTAATATAGTGTTAATTGTGCATCTGCAGAAAACATATTCCGATATATTGCGTGTTTCATAAAAGAGGTGACACGAAAAAATGCACTTTTTTTTTAATGGAGCACATTATTAAAGGTCCCTAACTACACTGCATTCATCCCCAGATTATGAAAGTAACCAAATCTGCGGTTTTCAAGTTAGAACTGTTTCTATTAAAAAAATTGAAAAATCACATAATTTAAACAATTTCTTTTATTTTTCGTGGAATACACTTCACACTAGTTGCTCAAGGTTATCGCCGTGTTGTTGAACGCAAAGTCTCTCTCGACGGATTCATGAATTGGCATAATTTACTAGGTGTTGGTTTTGCCGTCGAATTGTCGCCGCAGCTGCCTCAATGCGGTTACGAAGATCATCTAAATCAATTATGGTCTTCATAACGCCCCATAAGTAGAAATCAAGAGGTTTAAGGCCTGGTGACCCAGGAGGTCATGGCATAGGACCACCTCAAACAATCCTCTTATTTTCAAACACATTATATAAATGTTGGCGAACTAAATTATTAAAATCCGGTGGTGCGTCATCGTGAAGAAACCACATTTGTCGACGTATGTACATTGAAAAGGAACTTCTTCCAATAGTTCCATCAAACGATTTTGCAAAAATAAGAGATAATCATATCCATTCATTCGATTTGGCAAGACGAATAGGCCAATAAGTTGTCCGTTAACCAAAATGATTACGACGAACAGCATGTGGATATTCCACAGCCCCATTTATCAGTATTACGACAGTTATTTATACCGTTACGTGTAAACGTTGCTTCATCAGTCGCTAATACAATGAAAGAAAAGTTTGGAACTTCTACATGTTTTAGTAGAAACCATCGGCAAAACTGTAAACGTAAAGGATGATCTTCAAGTTTTAAAGCCTGTACTTTTTGACAATGGAAAGGATATAATTGATTCGCGCGGTGATCGCCAGACAATTCGATGTGATACATTTACTTGACGAGATAGTTTTCGAGTACTACTAGAAGGATCTTCTTCGACAAGATTTAAGACCTCCTGGCATCTAAAATTCGTTGGTGTCGGCCAGGACCACCATCTCGACCTTGACGTGTTCGCATTACGCCAGTTTCTCGTGCACGGATTACTAGAGCGGTGAATTTTTGTGGAATAGGTGTTGGCCGGTTAGAAAACTGCACAGCGTACAATCGACTTGCAGCAGCAGAATTCTGGCGTACTTCACCAAAAATTAACATGTCAACCGATTCACTGTTGGTGCGATAGACCATTTTTACTTTCCTTATTAGGATTTATACGAAAAAATTTACGTCAAACCAGCAATGCATTGGCAACTAATGAAACAGCTTGACAGATAGGAAAAGTTACAGACATCAGCCTGCTTAGTAAAAGATTCACTAATAACCTATCGTTTACATTTACTTTGCACATGTTGTTGATCAATCGTTTTAGTGTTAAAAATCTTTTTTATGGTGATTAATCACCACTTCAAAATTAAAAGAAATAAAAACTGCAATTTTTTTAAACATTAATATCTCTCTCATTATGCAACTTTGTTAAGATATTTTTACGTTAATGACCTTATTTTAAGATCTTTAATCACCTCTTGAAAATAAAATCACAAGACCCTAAACAACCTGTATACCTAGGACATTTATATAATTCGTTATGGATAGGAATGAAACAAATAGGGTGTATAAAGTATTCCCCCTAATAACCACACACTATATTTTACTTATAATTAATAGTTTGATAGACCTTTGCCGAACATTTTTAGCTATTTTTAGATATAATACAAAGATACGATACATTCACACATTACTATGTAACGACAGAATATGCAAATTATGCAAAAATATTCATTCGAACAATGTAAATTTATTCAAATTTACTAGTAGTGCTGAATTATTAAATTGCTGGCTGAATTCATATTAATTACAACTTGAAGATATCAACCTAGATAAATAACATGCTATAAGTTAGTGTGTATTATTACCTCCAGAGTTGGTACTCAATTTAGCCCCTGGTGATATGAGAGTCAGACAAATAATATCATATAAAGAGTAAATTTTATGCTACGTTGGAGTTCTCTTTAATATCTTGACAATGAACAAACAAATGGAGAAAGCAATTCGCTAAAGGATGTCAGATGAGATTTATAACAAATAAAACAGGTTGGCAGATGAAAGCCGGGTGCTTCTGAATTCAGGCAAGCTTTACAGTTGTAACATTGTGGTGTGTATAAAGATAATACCTATGTAAATACGAAAATTTAAGAATTTAATAACAGAATTTATGATTCTAATCAAAACCATTACAGTCAAATTTAGGTATTTAATTCGACTTTTGTGTTATAATTTTGGGTAACCTCTGCTTTGTTCCTGACTATTTGTATTGCCTTAAATAGCACTCGTATTTCTACATGTTTTTACGTTTCTTGTATGTACGTTTCTTTCAAGCGATTCCTGAAAACATACGAAGTCATGATACATCATTTCAACCGTAAGTCTTCGATTCAAAATCGAACGAATAATGTCGCAGCGATCAGCTTTTGCGCCAATTTATAGGCACCCTATATAATTGGAATTAAAACGCAAATAGTTATTCTCAGAAAATTTCCTTTAACAAAGTAAATTTACTTGACTCGACCGTATACATCTTTCAGTTTACCAACCGCAATATTTCCCAATTCCTGTGGTAACAAACAAATATTTTAGTTGGCTTTTAAACGACCACAACCCTCCATCAACCGAAATTAGAATTTAATATTTAAAGGAACATAAATTCCCATACCTACACGTGAGCATTTCTACACTATTCTGACGACGGGAGTCGGTTGTTCGCTTAGGTCTGCTAGCGCGAAAATACAAAAATAAACCTTCCAAACCAAAACTTTAGTAGATGGTAAATTATACAAAACATGCCTCTTTACCTTGGATGACCATTAGAGGCGAAGTTAGCGGTGGAAGGGTACTTAGCTGCAAGCATCTATCCTTGAGTCCTCTCGAAGCTCTAATTGTGTAAATATACAAGGAAAAGCACTTTCTTCGCTAAAGATCCTGCGATCTATATTCGAACAGCTTCAGCTATACACGATTTGAAATATTGTAGATATTTTATTTCCTACCGTTTGATTTTCAATGTTTGGAAGTCTTTCTGTTAATTTGGTTATTTGAATGAAGTTTTACGTTGGTTTTAAAATTAAAATTTTTCGTAACGAAAATTGAAAATTCTCATTATTACATTTTATTTTGAACCTATCAATCAAAAATAAGAAACAATTGTTATAATAATTACACTTCTATACAAGTGTGAATTGTGATGATGAGGGGTTGATGAGGCGTCATGTTCGTCATACTACAATGAGACCATATTATCGTCAATCTAATACACATTACGCAAAAGATGTATCGGCTGGAACTCATATTCTACCTGCATATTATAAAAGAAAGACAATGAGTCACATACACAATTGGTTAACTGTAAGGAATATAGTTGAATATAGAATTTAACCGAGAAAAAGTAAGTAAATTCAAACAGGCCTGGTTTGATTTTACTTTGTCGTTGCCTTTTTTATATTCCTCATTATTTTAGATTATGAAAACTTCTTTTGGCCATTATTTTGTCAATTATTACTATTAAAACAATTCAAAATTGTCAGGACGTTGTCAAGCAACTTCAGCGTAAATATCAATCGCACAGTGTTGCCAAAACACCAGATTTGCCTCAAACATTAGAAGTCTCCCTATTATACACAGTGCTTTTTTTTGTAACGTTACACATAGATATTTCCTACAGGTGACGTTAAGTGGCATAGTAGGCAACCAGTTATACGCTAAAGCGTTATCAGTGTGAAAAATAAATAATTCTTCCTGTCAAATATTTCTTTATTAATTTAATCATTTATTTTTTTTATATTTATTCACACATTAATCACAAATAAATACATTTTAGTGAAAAGTAGAAAATTTATTTGAATTATGAACATGTAAAACAAAGATGAAAGGTGGCAATGATAACAGGGTACCAGAAGATTAATAATTTAAGACGGGTTATCGACAAGTTTTCAGTCGATTATCCTGAAGTCATCTGAATATCCTAAGTTATGTAGCAGAACGCTATATAGGATCGCTTTTAGATGTAGACAAACATTATGAAGTATCATAAGGTTCGATATACAAAACCGTGAAAGAATTGAATCATAAGCCATAAGAAATACAAATCATCAAGAGCTTTTCGAGGAAGATAAAATAAACCGAACAAATGTTTGCGAAGCAATAATTTCTTAAATGAAAAGGTAGAAATTTTGAATAAAACACTTCTTACTGACGAAGCTACATTTACCTACCTTTGCCAACAACCAGAATAAAAGAATTTCTGCATTCAAAGTTGAAATTAGGCACTTTATTAAAAACAGCCAAAGTCTATCCTAACATTTTAACAGTTTCATAGTAGATAATAAATGGCGAGGTTAATACTAAGAACTTCTGGGTTGTATCCTACATTTATTCATTGGCAAATACGAGGTGTGTAAATTAAGTAATGAGACTGATATTTTTAAATATTTTTATTTGAACGTTGTCTCCCTCAAAATAACTCCATTGGAAAGCCACACAGCGTTTGGAGACGGTTCTTTCATTCCTCATAGCAGTGCTGGAACTCGGATCTTGGAATCGCCTTTAGCCGGTTGGTTACAGCCGCTTGAATGTTTTCGAGTGTCCCAAAATGATGTCCCTTCAGATGAATTTTCAATCTTGGGAAGTCACAAGGACTCAAGTCAGGTGAATAAGGAGGTCGAGGAGCCACAGAAATATGTTTACTGAACAAAAAACCCTTTATAGAAATTGCTGTGTGACAAGGCGCATTGTCATTATGCAGGATCCAATCGTTCTCGATGTTTGGTCTCGAAAGACTCCGAAAAAGGGTCATGCGCCCTTGGTAAAAATGTTGATTAACTGTCTGACCTTGAGGCACGAACTCTTTGTGAACGATTCCCTGGCTACCAATGAAAAAATCAGCATGCTCTTGATCTTTGATTTGCTCATTCTTGCTTTCTTGGGCTTTGGAGAGTCTGAAGTGTGCCATTCCATGCTCTGGCGTTTTGTTTCCGGGTCATACTCGAACACCCAGCTCTCATCACCAGTAATAACACGTTCCAAAAAATTTTCATTATTTCCAATCAATTCCAAAAAGTCAAGACACCTTTCTCTCCTGATGTTCTTTTGTTCCTGCGAAAGGTTTTTTTGGAACCATTTTCGAGCAGATCTATCTCATTCCCAATTCATTGGTCAAAACGTGATGAACGGTGATGTTGGACAATTTCAAATATTCTGCGAATATTCTGACAGTCAACCGACGATCTGAACGCACAAGATCGCGAATTTTGTCAACATTACCATCGGTTCTAGCAGTTGAAGGCCTCCCGCTGCGTGACTCATCTCCCATCGACTCACTTCCTTCTGAAGATGCCTTAAACCTCCGAAAAACCTGGGCTTTTGACAAAACAGTGTCTCCGTAGGCCTGCTAAAGTTTTGCAAAAGCTTCTGTTGCACTTTGCCCAAGTCTGAAGCAAAACCTAATAGCACACCGTTGCTCGAAATTATTGTCTTTCATTCGTAGAACGCACGACGAAAACCGGGTTCTCGGAAGAAACGACAACGGACAACCAAATGACTTGATCGAGTTGAAACTTGCACTGAACGCGTATTACAATGTCCACTTGTCGCCCCTCCATGTCACGTGCTTCCCGTGTTGCCATATCAAACGCTACGTTGTCAGTCTCACTACTTAATTTACACACCTCGTAACGAATTTAGTTTCCATTAATCCGTTAGTTACTGCATTTGGACGGATTTGTACGGATCCGTCCAAATGCAGTACCATCAATAGATCAACTGATTTGTATCCAAGCGATTGCTTTCTTTGGGGTTATCTGGAAAGTAAAGTTTATAATAACATACGTAATTTGCACGAAGTGAAAGCCCGTCACGTACTGCATGTGATGGAATACACCCAGAATTGTCTTGAAAGACAAAAGGAACACGTGGTATAAAATTAGACTTCACCTTTGTTATGTTGTTTTATTTGTCTTAATTAATTAAAATTAGAATATAATAATTTTTTCATTCGTAGTTGAAATTTTGCACATTCTTTGTTAAAAACATAATCAAATCCTCCACAGCTCTGTTTTGCCAACACAAATAATATTTCCGTACCAAATTCCACTATACTTTCGTAATAAATTTTAACAGTTTCGTAGTTGATTTAAATTTTTTACCTGGTTGCCAACTATGTCGCTTAACGTTTCCTGTAGGAAATACCTATTTGTAACGTTACAAAAAAAGACACGGTATATGAAAAGGATAGTCATCACATCAGCAAATTAAAAACATGTTTGAAATTCTATTTTCCTTTTTACAAAAGTGAATAAAAATGTACACAAACAAAAATTGTAAAACCTAATTCAGGCAATGCTTAGCTACCACAGCAAAGAATTATTGTGTTTTGGAAAGACTCCACCTTACATTACGGAATACTGTAATATTTTGATTAGCGTTCGCACAAATACAGAACTTCGCTTTCGCATTTTAAATACCTTTTTTATAAAATAAAAAACAACACGGTAGCAGAAACGAGAAGATAAATTGTATACATAAAAATAATTTCTAATTTAAAAGCGGCTAAAAGATCTCTTAATCGAATTTCTTGTGGTATATTCTGTATGTTTGATGTTATCCTCTTTTTTACAGGACCATACGATAAATTATCTTCCACAAACGCCGAAATAGGCTTTCGTGCCAACCAGGCACCAACCGTCTGCCTTTATTATATCATAATCAAGGGTATATTAAGTTGGGGACCTAAATTTATTAGGGCATCACCCCGCGTAATGAGGACACGAAATTAGATTCGTCCGTTAATTTACTAGACTGACTAAATATATAGGATTTTTCTCTAGTAATTTCGACGCCAGCGAAACCACCAACTAAACGGAAACCATCGGGCAAATCCGCATTGAAACCTATGCCAAAATTTCCCGAATAAATGTATATAATACGGTAACAAATCGCATCCGTTTCCGCTCAACTTTATCTGCGAGTTTTCGGTCAGTTTTATCGATCCTAAAATCCCGAATACACTGTCACTGCATACGATACGTAAAATCGCGAAGATGGGCGTGAAAATTTTATAGCGGTCGTAAGTATCGAATTTCTGAACGGTCATCGAGGTAGATTAGAGGCGACAAATACTTACTGTAGGTTTATCCATGATATATTGATATTCTCAATGGAAGTTCTGGATTGGACGCTACTAAAATTTTGTCTACCGTCGGAAATAAGAAATATAACGTTGAAAACTAGTCAAAAGTAAGTCAAGTAATATCAAATAACAAAACGCTGTATGTTTTTAAAAATAGCTTGACCAATGTCAAGAGCAAACAGGCAGTTATCATTTTTTTACAGATTATATAATACATCATAAATTTAGCCAATAGCAATTACAAATTTTACATAGTTACCATGTATAGATAAACGGATATACCGTTTCCGTTTTTCGCTGGGTGCAACCAAGCAAGCATAATGAATCATAATAAATTAAACCTAGAGCCATGATTTAATAACTGTCATAACAACAAAGTTTTGTATTTATTAGCAAACGTCTATTAAAATCGCAAAGAATCGCTTCGGAAAAGCTTTAAACCTGAAGAAATAAGCGAAGCAATTAGATATTTAACGCCTGCGAACACGGTGAAAACGCACAAAATGCATTTGGAAGCAGTTTTTGACATTTTGTGAAGAGCGAAAATATGAATTTCTTCAGCGACTTCGAACGACCAGTTGGCTGGTATTTTCGAAGATTGGGCTTGAACACGAAGCGAGGAGGGTGTTGTAAAGACGATTTGGAATATTTCCCTAAAAACTTCTCCGGAAAAAGTACTTTGAAGATTATAATCGGGAAATAGACCCATTCAAAGTCTTAGGTTTTGATGATACCAGAAAGGCACGTGCGGCCAAAAGACGATAGCTACAAAAGCTTCCAGAAAGAAGTAAATCCAGTCCTGCAGCTCTGACAACTGAAGAGATCAGCAAGATTGTGGGAAACTATGGCGTAAGCTCACCGGACGGCTTATAAAAAAAGTTCTACCAGATTTCTGCCGTCGAGCTCGCGTGGCGTGGCAACGAAGCAACCTTCTGCCTAGTAGAGTTTTTCAAGGACCAAGTCTATATTTGTGGTGTATTGAATACAACACTATATTCTCCAAAACTATAGAGGGTGGAGAAAAACATCTGCATCTAAATGGTTAACATCGAACAAAGAATGTCAAGACAAGTGTCCAATGCGTCTACTGCAGAAGATGTTAAGCAAAAGAACACCGAATATCAAAACTATCGATTGTCCTCAATTTCAAATCCGGTTTGGAAGAAGACAGGAATTTGGTACAAATATTGTCGAATGGGTATTAACCAACTCAGTAAGTGGACACGTCTATGCACGCGGAGTATTGGGACTGATATCAAGAAGGTAAAAAATAATAAATCATTCTAACCATTCTTCCGCTATTAGCTTTGACAAAATCTGGAGTCAACTTATACGATGTTATTCAAATTACTGATCATTCTTCAAGGTAGTCTCTCATGCCGTACCTAAAGTTAAGCAACGAACATCATCTTAACATCGTTGAAAAAAATGAGAAAAAGAACCCAGCCGTGCACTACCCATATAGGTAGCTCAAGCTCATCAACAGATAACAATGTTTCAAATATTACTCACAATAATTGTACGTTCAATATTAATATAAAATAAATGATAAGTATAATAATTTATTATTATCGGCCTATTCATTATATAATCGTAGCGAATACCACTCGAGCAAACGAAAATAATCTTAATACTAACCTCATAAATCATATATTATCATATGTATATTCTTAAAACACCACTCAAGCTGACGCTGTCATGGTGTTTCGCAAAATACGTCTCGTGATTCGGGCGTATAATCGATTATTTTCTATGCTCTTGTGATGTAACTGATTACCTCATAGTAAAATAAATCAAAATGTTGGAAGGGGGTCAAAGGTATGTACTTCATATCGTGCCATCGAATGCATTTTAAGCAACGGAAAGCAGTCTATTTTTAAGCATAGTTGAATAAACGTAAACTGTCACTTTGCCAGATGTGTGACGGATTATGATTGCTAAAATTAACTTTATGATGGATTACAGATCCTGCAGTCAGCATCACTAAAACTGGTAGATGAGAACTGTCAACATGACAGATGTCAAGAGATTAACAGCCAGTTATCATTTTCAACAGATTATCACATTGTAAAATAGTTAAATTAATTTCTTTACCGACTGATCGCCGTTAATTTGACTCTGCATTAAATCGTACGAACAATCAAGTTGTCATTCACAATAGTACAATCATAAAAGAATCTTTTTTTTTCAAAATTCTACCAACTGCAGTGCAATTAAAAAAGTTGCTTGTACGTGTGTAGTGACTGTGAGCGATCTAGATAGGGCCTGGCTATTATAACTGCAATTAGTGAAACGATACGGCATTGTTCTGCTCTACTTTCGCCCACACGTATTCCAGAATCACACGTATGCAGTTAATAGCGAGTTCCTTTGATATTCGCCTCTATTACCTTGCTGATAATTGTTTTAGTTACTTTCCGCGTAGGTTGGAAGTGTGGAAGTAGTGGCGGGGTACTTATAATTAAGTCACACTCGAAAATTATTCGCTTGATGTGACTTTTAAGGTTTAAAACTAAGAATTTAGTAAAGTGCAAAAATGACCTTCTTTTGTCGCCCCTTAATAAATGATTTTGAGTTTATATTTACCATGAATGAAACAAAAACACTATAGGTAGTAACTACTTTAAAATAATTGTCAGTTTTAATAAAACAATGACAGCTTATGTATAAACCTAATAAAACAGCAAAATAATGTTATAGGCAATGATCGAATTTCAGGTCAAGATTTAGATCTATTCGCGGCTAGCAGACTGACGTGAAAAAGACGTCGTTTAATGGTGATATGTCCGTAAAAGACGTCTAGACGTTAGCTAGGTTGCGAGAAATACATACGAGATACATTGACGTGTACAGGGCCCGGCAAAAGCATGGAATAATGCCATTATTAATTTCTAATCTATATTTTCTTCAAATAAAAATTCTTTTAATTATGGTTTGGTCGAGCTTTTGTGGCTTGTTTTGAAATAGTAACGTACGTTTTGCTATTTTAGCAATCTACACATATTTATACATCGGCCCATATAAAATTTGTAATGGATTACATAACAAAAAAAATCAATAAAATTAGTAGTTTATTATAACAAAGTGACGACAATAATACGCAATCATAACTGTGAACACAAAACAACGTTTCTAACTAAAAACAACGATTGAATATGAATTAAAATCAATTTAGTGTTGAATGTGACGTCCATTTTTCTGTAGGCACATTTCTAGTCTCTCTCACATTTCCAAACACATTATTTTCTATTTCCCCCATTTAACGCATAATTCTAATTCGGAGATCTTCTAAATTGTTCGGCCGCTCCGTATAAACTTTATTTCTTATGTAACCCCATAGGAAATATTCACCAGGGTTTGAAATCTGGAGATCTAGCCGGCCACACTATTGTCCCTCTTCGTCCAATTCACAGATTCGGGAGAACAGTATTGAAATAGTTTCTGACCTCTAAACCAATGTGCGGAGGAGCCGTCTTGTTGAAACCACAGTTTATTGTTATTAGGGTAAATGGCTTGTAATGTCGGAACTACGTTTTGGGTCAATAACAAGTAAGTGCAGTCGATGTTGTTGTGCACAAGATTGTACACAAATTTTGTGCTAATAATTTTTCGTCGCATTTCCAAAGATTCAAAGTTGAATGTTTGAAGCAGCACATCAGAATCAATTCCCCTACGGGGCTAAGTGCCCTCACACCGATAAAATAGATATTTGAGGAATTTCCGCTGGATCTTTTCAATAGATATGGTATGTATCCTATAAAATAGATTCCAAACTAAGCTCGCATATTCTAGATTACTTCTCACGTAAGTATAAAACAAAACTGTGGCAGTATTATAACTATAACATTCGGGAAGTACGTATTACAAAGCCTAGCGTTTTCAAGGCTGACGATACTATATGATTCGTGTGAGGCACAAAGCTGAGGGGAGGATCAAAATGCACTCCCAAGTCTTTAACAGTGGAACTGCGAACAATTGGGCTGTCGTTAATAACATAGTTAAAGATAATGGGGTTTCTTTTCCTTGTGTACGACATAACAGTACACCTCGAGATATTCGAGATTTGTTGTGATTACACCATTGGGCAATATTGTTAATTAATTCTTGCAGATGTTGACAGTCATGGTAACAATTTCTTGAAATATTTAGCGAAAATACATCTACGACTATCAATCTGTTCAAGTAGATCGTCAATAAAGAGAATAAATAGCAGGTTTGATCCCTTTGCTTTAGTTATTAATACAATATATCTGCGCCAGCACTTCTACAAATAATTTTTAAATTCTTTATTGTGTTTTCATATTCCCTTTTGAGTGGGCTGGGTTTTATTATACAGGAATGTTTGACACGAGCATACGGGAACTCACTTCTAGTATGTGGCACTTTTCATCGTTCAAGTAATGTAAATTTACTACCACAGCTCGCTACGAAAAATAAAGATAAGTATATCGTAAAATGGGGCTACTTTGTCACACATTGTGTTACATTGTGACAGGTCCCTTAAAAATCATATTTTTTTGCTTTGGTCGGTTTTATATCCGAACCAGACCTATTCTAAAGTTAAACCAGAAAACTAAAACATGTTTGCCACCTGTCATACATAGGGTTAAGTTCCAGCTCTAACGCGCACTTGGCTTGTGCTTGACTTAGTTGACCATCAAATTCAATTAATGACAATTGATCCGGAACCCTTCTGTGGGTGAAAGAGTTCTACAGCGGATTCTTTATTACAATAGTACAATAGTAGACATTATTTTAGTGTTAATGTGATATCCTTTCAACGACTTTATAATTTTGTTTTTATTACTAATCATGCGAAATGAAATTCCCAAACGACGCGGAAAAAGAGCATCATTCCATGTTCCTGAATTGGAGGATATTCTCGTTACTGTGTAATTTTTTTTATATATTTAGAATATGTTATGTTAGGTAATTTAAACGCTCCCAAGTATTCTATTTTTGCAAATAAATGTCAACTTTTTATTTTTTTTTGTAGTTTTTATTGAAAACATACATATTCCATACCTAGAGACTTACAAAACCTATTTTCCTTTGATTTCAATAGAAATATGTAGTGCGACAAAGTACTCTCTTGGGATGACTTTATGACATCGTTTTTTGCACCTATACAATTTTGTATTAAACTTGTTGACTTTAATTTTTTGCAAAAAAAAACAGGCGACAGGTGAAGCCACCAAGTGGGCGGGTTACTTGAAAGACTGTAACACAAAAAAATAAAGATACCGCACAAGAACCTCAAAGCGTGTCACAAAATAGCCCCACTTTACGGTAACATGAACCTATATTTTTTGTGTATATCCGATCTTTTATTATAAATGTGTTTCAATTGAATCTCTAGCTTCAACGATAAAGTTACCAACGATAAATACTTAACATTTGGAATCTTCTATATTTGTTTCACTGTTTTCAATATAAACTTTGAACGAATCATAAAGCAATAACGAAAGTAAATTATCAACAATCTCAACACCCATTATGTCAGCAGAAACAACCAGGTTATGTTTATTCTCACCTTTTCTGAAGTTCGAAATAAAGAAACCAGAAATATTGAAACATTTTTCAGTTCTCGCCGCTCTAGATACTGCGCGAACGTATTCTCAACGCATACACTTTCGCCCGGGCCTTTCCCGTCGACAAGGTAGCAGTGGAGATGTGCCTGTATCCGGGATTTATGCGCGAAATTAACGGCTCTACGCACCGTCATTCATTCCTCATCATTAATTTCGCATCTGCCACGTTTACACACCGACTTGTGTTTCTAATCGCAAATCGATATCACGCGGAGAAGGCCTAAACGGAAGAATATAGTAGAAGTGAAAAAAGGTCTAAGGAAGATTGTTGGTGGGAGATTAGCTGCGCCGTCTGTGGAGAATCGCAAACACAAATCTTTGTTTTAGTGTTTACTTCAATGCAATTTATATTAATCTGCTTTGTTTATTATTGCTTATTTTTCGATGGCGTGTTATAAATTTTCGAATATGAGAAGATCTAAATAGAAGGGGAGATATTAAGATGGAAATTTGAAAAGCAAATGGAGGTGAAATAAGTGTAGAAGAAAAATGAGAAAACTTAAAGGGGAAACTGGAAAAAAGTCGAACAAGGGCACGAAAAGAACACAGTGGTGGAGTAACGAATTAAACCAAAAAATCAACGACAAAAAAACTATGAGTGATACAAATAAAAACTAAAGAAGCAGAGATAGCAGTCGAAAAAAAGCAAAGCAAGAACCATGGATACAATTTCTCAGAAAAATGGCTGGGAATCACACAGACAATCAACAGTTGGTTTATAAAACCTTAAAACAACTAACTAAGACATAAGGAAGAATACAATATGGTGAATATAAAAGACAAAGAGAAAAATGAAAATGAAGTAAGGGACAGATGGAGACAATATTTGACAATTACAGATAATAATCTTTAATACCTAACAGGTTTAGCATAAAAAATCCAATAACAGGGCAATACCTAAGGTACAGTGTAATTAAACTAATTCTTACCAATAAACGTAAACTACAAACATAAACCTATGATTCCATTCCTATAACAAAGGAGAACAAGCTAGCAGGAGACTATATGGTGCTTCGGCAATTAAATGGAACCATATTTGCATTCTTAATGTTTGGTCTCACACGCATGACCCTTTTTGCGAGTTTTTCGAGAGCCTCTCGGTAAAAATGTTGATTAACTGTGGGGTTTTGAGGCACAAACTCTTCGTGAACGATTCCCTGGCTATCAAAGAAACAAATCAGCATGCTCTTGATCTTTGATTTGCTCATTCTTGCTTTCTTGG
>JARFOC010028423.1:0-32665 GCA_031763485.1 Osmoderma eremita
GCAAGATTGAAGGTGTCTAAAATATTAGCTAGTTGCAAATATTTAGGGTTATCAGAACAACAGTCAACATTAAAGTCACCACTGGCTACAATTGGGGTATTAACATTGAAATATTTATCTAGGGCCATAGATAAGTTCAGCAAAAATATGTCGAACTCTCCATCGGACGATCTATATACTGTAAAAAATATTATTGATTGATATGGAATGCTAGACAATTCGACGAATTTTTGTGAATTTGTTGTTAGTTTGTTTTCTTTGCTTTTTATTTTATTATATACTTATAGTCTTGCTTTTATCTTTAAATGAAATTTTATTCTTGTTGGACCTTATTTCCGCAAGGTACGCTGTCAATGCCTCTATTTTGAGAGATGATTTGAGACCTCACTATTCCAGTTGCAAATGATCTTTCATTATAACGGTATTATTGCGTTCAACTCTGAGCTTATTCAAATATCGTCTTATGAGAAAGTAGGTTGCTTTGCAGCGCATTTTCCGCATTGAGACATGTCGTCCCCCGCAAACACCAGCAACTACATATTCTCATTTCAGTAGTCGACGACACTACCGCTAAAAGCGTTTAATAATCAATTGCGGGCGTAGATTCCCATTAACTTGGGACGCGCTATATGCGCCCTGTATACTGACGCGTGACGCTATTCCGGCGTCCGCCTGTGTCACAACAACGGCCACTACGTCACCACTGAGGATGACCCAACAACGCCGCGGCGTCGACGATGGAAGCGTGGGGGTGTTCCCGTTACGGACCACCGTCTCGACGCTGCTGATAACCGAGGCGCAGTTTTCAGTGCGTCGCTCGCCAGCACCGGGAACTCAGAGAACAGTGCGACGCGCACGCCGAACTTCGAAGATTGTGAAAAGACGATCGCGGAACACTTTTCAACCGTTTTAATCCCGGCCGTTCGCCTCCTATTACGTAACATCAACAATCGCGCCCGACCAGTGCCGTTGGTAATCTGGAAAAGTGACTTAAGGAAAGCGAAGAAGACCAAACAAAGTTGTTGAAAAGTAAATTTTGGGAGTGCGGGGAAGTTTCTAATCGTCGATTAAGTACAGGTGCAGCGATAGACGTGTTTTGTTTTCACGTGTTGATTTGCGATCTTCTTTTGTTAACGCCTAAACGTCCAAAGGAGATTTTCTGCTACTAAACTCCATTGGTAAGGTTTTTTCTTTTCTTTTCGAAGCTAGTTTTGAACTTGACCGCTCATTAAAATAAATGTCAACGCCAACTTGATAAAAGTACACGGCGACACGGTGAATATACGTAATTATACAAAAATAGTCCTCCTTTGTTTTTCAGCGTGGACACTTTTTTCTTCTTTTTATTTCTAGAATGAAATTTAATAATCGCGGGCCAAAATATTCGCCGAAAACATGCGCTGGAACGATTATTAGTTTGGGGAAGTGAAACGAAATATATTTTTTCTGGCACCGATACCAGATAGTTGAACTTCAAGAATTCGTCGCAGGTGTTTTTGTCTGATCGGAAATTCGCATATCTATACTTACATTTTAAAAGTAGTTTTGTATTTTTCTGCAATTTCTGCGTTCATTTTGTGGGAAACCATCTTTGTGTTACCATTGATCTGGTGTTGGGAATACATTTGACGTCATGTTAATGTGATTCAGGAGTTTTTTGAGGATTTTAAATTCAGATATTACATACATATATTCCTGGAAGCAATATATACATTTTGAGCTCAGTTTGAATCAGTGGAGTTAAAAATTTACTGTGATGGATTTTAAAATTATAACAAACATAATTGTTCTCGGGATATGCGTCTTTGGTTCAGTATGTTTGAAAACACCTCCTATACAATTACAGGAATGAGGGAGGGAGAGAAAGAGAGAGCGAGAGAGCCGCTAATAATGAATAAAGGCTGATTCATTTTCGACTCCCACCATGGGGATCTCGCTTATTATTAGAGATAGAGGGTAGGTTTAAATTTGGCAAAGTTGCAAAATTTTGTGTTTGTTTGAACCCGAAGAGAAAATGGACTTATAACAAATGACTCATTTCCTTCTTTTACCCCTAGCTCTTTATTTATTTATAGTAAATAGAAAAATGTCGCACATCAACGAAGAGAAACGAGATATCTAAAGCATTTTTGATTCATAGAACCGAAATACGGGAATAGCGAGTACAAGATATTTAAAATTGTATTCAGAACACTAACACCCACATCGTACTATCTTGATAGTAACTTGGTCGACAATGGATCGTTTATCAAGCTGCCTAATTTTTATGTTAACAGAAAAATGAATGAAAACACTGGTTAATAAGATTTTTGTTATAAAATACAAAATAGGATACGGTGGCTTACAATAGTAAAAAACAAACATGAAAATTCTGCTTCCCATGAATAATTTATAATTAATTAAAACTCTCTTTACATAAAGTCTTATATTTTTCCAAAAACAAATTGGAGGTCTAAATAAACACTTTGGTATTTCAAAATTCTGAAAATTAGAAAACTTACTGAAAAAGTAACTTACTAGTTATTCAAAATTTAAAGTAGGATTTAATCGAATTTCAAACAAAAAGAAAACTGAATTATCTGATACTTTCATACCTATTAATAGCTAAATCGGAAGGTTTAACTAAGAAAGGCTCTTCATCTGAATTGAGGAGGGTTCCATTCCAGTCGAGTCGGTACTGTTGCAGACGAGAATGCAAATATTAGTTATTACCTTAGAGCTGTGTTTTGAAACAATTGATTAACGAATATTTGAATTTGAATTCAAATGTTTGCTTTGGAGACAAAGAATTTGTAAAATCCGAGTGGTGATTTGTGATTTGAAGATATAAATGCTTAGATATTATTAGAGCAAAATGTAAACTTTGAGTTTACATTTTATATATTAGAAAGTTTCAATACGAATGCTTGGTAGTTTTGTTTATTTATAGATCAACTGTAGACATTCCTCTACAGAAAAACAAACATTTAAATCGCGCCTGTAAGGATTCCTCGGTAGTCCTTATTGAACGAGAAATGCTAATTTTATTATTCCATAAATAAGTACGAGTCAATAAAGGATTGTCGGAGTACCAGTATGTAGATTAGGATTTTATTAAAGGCTAAACTATCTACGAACAATGTTCTAGTAATAATATTTACTAAAGCAATACAAAACCTTTTAACTTAAAAAATGCTATAAATCTTGATTACTTTATCGATCAGCTAGATCTGATGAATGCGGTCATTATGTATTCATTTATGTTTATGATATTTACGGATTTCCATAAAATACTTTTTCGTTGTTTATACCAAGGATTTATAGTGTTTATAATTTTTCGACTGTGTGCTATTTTTAGGAAATTGATGAGCAACTTGATTACGGAAATCCATTATACCTAGTGACTCGTGCCTCAAATGATGTATCTATAACCCGCCTCCATATAATTTGAGAGTATGAAATAATCCCTTAGTAACCACCCCTAACATTTTTTTTCTAAAATCTTAAGAATCGAAGTACTCTGATGTATAATAGTAATGATTCTTTTCTTAATAAAAAGTAAAAAACTGAATTTTTTGAAACAATATTTTTATTATTACAAAAGAGAATGATGTAGTATCGGATGCATCTGTCGTCCAGGTTTGATTGGCTAAGAATAAATATCTGGTCTTTCTTTTCTAAAGCCTTCATTCATCTCTCAGATATTTCATTTATTTCAACATTTCTGTAGTCATTTCATTCCCAGGCGCTTATACTATTTTAATTTTCTGTATTGCTTCTATTAATTCTGTTTCTGTTATCCCTTCTGTTGAATCAGAATCTTGCTGTGGCATATGTTTCTGTCCTTTATTTTAGTCAATATTTAAAATTTCATTTTCATCTTGCTCTAATAATTCTTTACAGTATCCCTCCATCGTTTTATTAATACGCTCTACGTTTGTGAGTATATTTCCGTTTTCATCTTTTACAATCTTCAGCGTGCTTGTTCTTGGTTTTCTCATTTGTTTAAGGGCATTGTATACAATTTTTATCCTTTTGAAAATCGCATTAAGATGTAACTGTAAATTGTACGAAGCTGTTTTGTAGTCTTTGCGAGAGGATAGTCTCGCAGTACCATCCGCAAAGATTGATCATTGCTATCGATCTCAACACATAGGGTGAAATTTGGTTTCTTTTAATAAAATTAAGCAAATGAAACCATTCAAATAAGCTTGTTGTTAAATGATTTTCTATTAACATCCATATTTTTCACCCATCCAGAAATATTTATGATTTTAGCTGATTTGCCAATTGAATTAAATTTACAAGTTGGCAAAGAATTCAACTCTGAATTTTTCTACCGTCTTGGTTAAAATGTATTTAGCCGATTCCAGTACTCATATAATCTAGCAATTGTAGTTTAATCCTGTCCATCCTTATATTAACATAACCTTTCCCGATATTAATATCAAAAAGATAAAGAAGGAAGACGAGTTTTGTGAAGATAAATTCGTAAGACACATACTCGAGTTATTCTAAATATCACCGCCTGTGATAGATGTACAAAACGTAAATGTATATTTAGAATAGGAGTACAGTCAAGGTTCTTTCACAATATTACACCGCTATTTTTATTTACACACAATGCGAAACGATCGCGAGGGCCAACAACAGAAGCGCGTTTGTGACCTGCGATAAGTATCTACTACCATTGTATATCTCATCGCAGAAGTGCTCCATGTTTACGAATCTGTACGTGGAACTTCCGGCGTTGGACGGAGAACAAAATCTCTGAATCCTACGTCGTATCGTCCGCGGCACCGACGGCTTAAAATTTGCCAAAAGGTGACTCGTCGCGATATTTACGAGTGGAAAGATGTTCTACTTAACTACGGTCTACTTAATGGAAATATGTGTATCGACTACATATGTTGTTATATCGGTTTGTAGAATTCAAGTCTCAATAATACATTCCGAGTAAAGTTTATTACGTATGTACATGTACTGTCGTCTGTATATAGTTGCGATAAACTAAGCGAGATAGATGTGTGAAGTCTGCGAAACATCTCCATAACCAGCAAAAAATATCGCAGTTAATGCTATTACATATTAATTTAGAATTAGATACTTACGTAGAAATGCTTGAGTGTGCTGCTTTAGCGCCTTTTTACACACACCGATATTGTCGTTATACGTTTCGGAATGACTCAAAAATGTTTCAAATAGAAATCTTCCACACACCCTCCGATAGGATAAAAAAATCGGTAGACATTATCGTTGGACCGTTCTCCAGAATCGGGAAAAATATTTCCATCTGTTTTAGTAGGCAATTGAAAATGGATACTCGCATTCACACATTTCCCAAAAAGTATAGAAAATGCATCATCTACGTATCTTTCTGATAAAAGTGAATGCACCCAATACTGCCTCTTTCTACCTATTTGCTTCTTCGCATCTAGTAGTTTAAATGATTGAGGGTGGATGATGTTTAGGCGAAATAAAAAAGGGAGTGATTAAGCAAAGCAAATTGTTTAATAATCTTCGGTTTGAATTATTACTGCTGATTTTCAATAAGTACAGTCATCTCTGGACAAGGTACATGCTTTGGTGTTACTCGTACTAGTAATATAAGGATCTAATGTCAACAAAAGTCGACAAACCAAATCTTGACTAGTATCAATCCTAGAGTTTTTTTTCTTGTAAAGTGTTCTCGGTATTTTCTTATGTCCTTGTTCCTCGACTCTGGGGCTCCTTTAGAAACTAAACCAATAGGTACTAATGCATGCTGAATAATTTGTGGTCCATGTATCAACACCAGTCCAAGGGCCTGGACTTGTTGGATGAACTCTAGGATGCCATCCGCTCCACAATAGGATCAAGCGGCCGAGGTGGAAGGAGTTATCTATAACCCGGCCGATGACATCATTTTCCCAAATACCCAATCAACACCTTGTGAACACTTGGTGGCATATAAAACCATGGATATTTTTCCACTAGTAACTTTGCCATTTCCAATCCATACTCCTTAAAAGCAGTTATATTAATTTTATGTTCGGATGTCAAAGTACTTAAAATGGTGAAACATCTTCTTACTATATCTTCGTCAATGTTCAATATGTTTGCTGATAATTCATAATTAGCGAACACGCGTCGAGCAGTAGTCTCATCATTTGATGTACCACCTCCTTGTCACACTTTATCGACTATCAAACCCATTTCAGATTTAAAACGTCTCTGAACTTGTCGTTTTCTTTTTTGTCAGTGCTATGCGCAATTCATGCAATTATTTATTTTCTTTTGAAAAGGCGCAAGTTAAATATAATAATCAAATATAATAATAGGGTTAGGGTTGCCCATAATAATTATTTAAAACAAAAGGAATTAAACAAAAAACATAAAATGCGTACGTATTCGATAAAAGAAGAATTAATACTAAAGTAGAAAACAGATAAGTGCTATCGAACAACAACTTAAAGAATAATCATGGCACAATACTTTATACAAAGCCGCACGAATTTATTTGGTTACCTAATTATTTAATTGGATTCTTTGAACGTCTAGATCCATAGAACACTTCAGTTAGCTTCTTTCTTTATTTAAAGCGGATTTTTGTTCATTTTATTTGTTATTTAAATGCTTTTACTTCGTTGTTACAATTTGTTTTTTTTCAGATATTTAGTTCTTTTATTTTACAATTCGTTTACACAAATTAGATGAACTTCGCTTTAAGAAACTAAAAGCGCAAAAACATATTTATAAAACGAAATGGAATGTCTCCTTTACTCATTTGTTTTAGCGTGTCTCCGGCAACTTAAGATGACGTTAATTCTTTCATAGCCTTCTGCAAATGAATTTATCTCTGGGCGCGCAATACGAAGGAGGGTTACTTTAACTTCGGCTCATTTCTTCCTCTTTCAAGGTCCACGTGAAATATTAATACGCTGGTGCCGTCATTTGAATAAAGCTGTTGAGGCGGCGACTGCTTGCGACAACATCAGCATTTTTAAATGTAGCTCCCGCCGGCATTTGCAAGTGCGGCGCTGTAGCCGTGACTATATAAAAACTCCGACGGCATGACGACAGAAAGAAATCGTACGCCCGGTGCATCCGGACATTATTTTAAAGAGGCCAGTAATTGGTATAGTTAATTTCATATTTATATTGTGTAATACAATGGAGGGTAAAAGCGCGCACGTGTATATGCTATTAATGTGTCAAAATTTAGGGGTAAATACATTTCTGATGGTATGAATTAGCAATAAACTAATTGCGTATAGAACGGATATTGATTACTGATAATTGCATATGTAAATGAATAACAACATCCACATGAACAGCTTTATTAGATATTTTCATTGTGATTCGATACTGTTTCAGAGAATAAATTTGAATTAAGCAGAGTCCAATGTAGTTTGTAGTTTTCAAATTGCACTGTTGTAGTTTGCGGCAAATAGACTGTGTCAGCGAATTTTTTACAAAATAGGAAAAACTTTTTTGTTTTCTTTAAATAAAGATTATTAATTCATTAATTATTATTAATACAAGCACCAAGTTAAAGTAATAGAAACGATTGAACATGTCAATGTAAATATAAATCAGGGAAACAGCTTCGTTACCAGCGTTTCAGCGCACTCTTTTGATGAAAATATTATTTAATAAAACGATATTTTTCTAGCGCGGTGTTTTCAGTGGGAAAACGGTAGATATAGCGTAAGAGCGGTAGGTCTCTTCGCTAACACAATTAGCTAAATTGTTAAGATCCAGGATAAACTAATAATGTGAAAGACATCGTTCGCAAGTCACGGCCCACTACAACCGGATATTAGGCAAAAAGACTAGAATTAAGTTCGTGAATGACCTTGACTACGTTAATTATAGCAGCCAAGTTGTAATTACACGAGGACCGGGTAATTATTTAATGATGGGCTAACAAATGACCAACTGAATACACCCCTAGACAATCGAACAAAATTAAAATTACCGTCGGGTTTTGAATTCATCCAGAATAATAACCGGCAAATACTATCTCACTAGGTGACCAAGTGTGGATATCTAAAATTACAGAAAGAAAAAAAGTTAAAATTGCCGTCCGCGGTAGATATAAATTAAAGTAGACCGTGAGAATTAATTTACGATGTTTGTAAATGCGAAATAGGTCCCGGGAGAGTCTGCCCGACGGAGACTCATTATTAAATCTTCGCGGGGTTCGTTTTGATACCACGCGACGCATTATGAACATAATTAATTCGTCATTGTTGCGACTCGGGGCGAGATGATATCGGGGATCACTGGCAATCTTGTTTGGGAAATTGAAATGGTCTCCGTGTCGCTTTCCTCCAGTTTCACCGGTTCTATTTAGGGACGAACGAGGTAGGTATTAATTAAATTGGGCAAAGGGAATCTTTGACGTTGAATGGAATTTAGGACGAAAACAACGTTAAAAGTTTACCCGCTGTAAATTGGGAATTTAGATGAGGCAAGTGTGGTGGTACCGAAATACAGTTTTTTAGTTTAAATATCTTATTGTCGTTCTTGTCGTCAATTAAAATATCGTTAACCACATCTTCCTAAATATCAACAAATGTGCTGTGATGTCTTTCACCAAAAGTTCTAAGCCTCTTACCTTCCATTATACTGCATTTGATTCTGATATTCCCAGGGCAACTCAATTCAAAGACCTTGGAGTACTTTTTGATGCCCATTTAATTTTCTCTCTTCACATTGCTCACGTATCATTCTCGGCTTGTAAAACGTTGGGTTTCATTATATGATCATGCAAAAATTTTACTAATTTATTGACACTCAGGGTTCTGTACTTTGCACTAGCAAGATGTAAATTGGAGTATGCTTCCGTCGTATGGTAGCTACATTATCTACATCAACAATTTACTCTTGAGCGCGTTCAAAAAAGGTTTTTGAAATATATTTCCTTTAAGATTGATGGAGCTTATCCAATTCGTGGGACTGATTGCTCCAGTTTGCTTGACAGACATAACATTATTTCACTGTCGCAACGAAGAGATGAAGCTAGTGCTAAATTTCTTAACAATTAAATTTGTCACAACATTGACTCACCCTTTCTTCTTAATTGAATCGAATTTAGTGTACCTCGCCAAAGTTCAAGATCATCCGCTACTTTTCCAATACCTAAGGCTCGCAACAATATCCTATGCAAGGCTCAGCTGTCGCATATGTATAATAATGTAAATGTATTACTTTCTGATCCTTTTATTCTAAACGTTTAACTCTTTTTTTGTTGAAATTAGTTAAACAATGTTTGTCAATTTTCTAAGTATTTTTGTTAATAATAGTACCATTGTAGTTAAGTAATTTTTGCTAACATTTTATATTTTAGCTAGATAAGTTTAAGTATGTATTACGCTATTATCTGTACACACTGTTACTATACTTATATTTCTTAGTGCCCTTTCTATATAGTTTTCTGTTGGACAATACGGATTATTATTATTATATTATTATCAAAAATATAACGGGAATAATAACATTTAATAGCAGAACGTATTTTTCGGTATTCGAAAGTCCTTGCATTTTCCTGTCAGCGCAAATTGAAGTTTCTGAGGGTGTGTTTCCCGTATTGGGAAGCGTGGACCAATTTAAAAGCCAACACGGTCATTGAACTCCAGGATTGCCATTATGTGGGGTTGCTTTAACACGAATGTCCATTTCGAGTCACCAAATTCAATCGACGAAACAAATGGGATTTGCAGATAAATAAAATTCATTCAATTATCCCAAACGCACAAGGGAACCTTATATGGGTATTTCGCCGTTTCTGTTTTGGATAAAATGTGTATTAATTAATTTTACTGTCTCTCTCAAAAAGTCTTAATGTCAGTAGGCCAAGTATTTATGTACAGTTAGCTCCAAGCATAATGTCGTGCGTCTGACAGGACTGTAACCGACCACTTCACTTTCAACTATGACATTGCTTGTAGAACGTGAAGCGGCCGGTTACATTCCTGTCAGGTGCACGACATTATGGTTGGAGCTTATAGTACTTGTTAATTGTTATGTGTTGTTTACCTTATAATACTGTCGTTTTGAAATTTGTGACTGACATTTGTGTTATTTCCTGTTACATGTGAAATCAAAAAGGTATATTGTATGAAATTTCCATGCAAAATAAAATCGGGGCTGTGATAAATAATACCAGCGTATAAAATGTAAAAACTATATCAAGCGTCAGTGACAGAAACGCGGTTAGAGTTGACTAAAATCGGGAGTATCCTTGTGTGATTATAATAACTAATTAAATTAAAATAAAGTATTGATATTACACTTGCGGAAAACCGTGTTTCTTTATTATAATCAATTTCAATACACACATTATAATAATGTAGGGACAAGCAAAGAAATGCATTTCTGCTCCACATAGATGAATAATTGTTTCTTGTATGTGAAGGTATAAGTCAACCATTATTACTTGTTTACTTTTAGAAACAGTTAATAATACTTAATGAGAAATGTCTGTTTATTTAGGAATAATTTTCAAAATTAATAATTTTTTACAAAACTTATGTAAAAAAGACAATAACAATCAACAACATGTGACAATGAGTGCAATGTCAGTGCCCCGTGGGACCTCCATGAGTGTTGACTACCTTTCTGCACTTGCTTGGCATACTCATAATCAAGTGGTCTAGTTCTTGTTGATCGATGGCACTCCACTGTTCTAGAAGGCACTGATACAATTGTTATTTTGTTTCAAAGACTAGATTTTGACGGAGTATCCTTTTATGCAGAAAATCTCATACGTGTTCTACGGGATTTAAATCAGGTGGCGTTGGCCATGGCAAAACATTAAGTTCGCGGTTTTGAAGAAACGCACGCATGACACCTGCAATATGCGGGCGTGCATGAGTTGAAAATTGTCACCAATTCTTGCAGCATATGGTAGCACAACGTTTTGAAGGATAATGTTCCGATAGTCAATGGCGTTTAAATACCGATCTAAAGGAACGAGGTTAGTTTTTCCACCAAGAGTTATTCCACCCCAGACCATTACACTACCTCCTTGGAAGCGGCGAACAGTTTGCGAAGGAACTAATCGTTCTGCATTCCCGGGACGTCTCCACACTCTTGTTCTTCTTGCATCTAGCCGCAAACTAAACCGGGATTCGTCAGAAAACGAAACAGATGCCCAATTCTGTTCATCCCAATTTTAATGTTGCTGCGCCCAATCTAATCTTCTTCCGGGTTTTCCTCTCGACAAAGCAGGAACTCCCAGAGGGCATTAAGACCATTTGCATGGAGTCTATTCCTCACTATTTGATCGCTTATTAACACATCATGAGTGTCGTAAAATCGAATCACTAATTCTGTCGCCGTAATGTTGCGGTTTCTTAATGCACAAAGTTTCAAGTATCTGTCATGAATTGGTCGAGTTGCTCTTATGCGTCCTATACGAGGGTAGTCTGATATGTTTCCGACCCAACAAAGATACAAGATATTTTTTCTTTAAATTGATTTTTCTACATAGTCTCCTTGTAAGTCTACACACTTCTCCCAGCGATGCTCTCATCTTTTTAACCCGTACAAATAGTACCCGTCGTCTTCCGCTGCAAAATAATTGTTTACGAAGGTGATGGCCTCCTCATTTGACGAAAATCTCTGTCCCCCGAGAGCAATTTTTAGATTAGGGAACAAAAAAAAGTTACTTGGGGCTGGATCTGGTGAGTAAGGAGGGTGACCAAGCAGTTCAAACCGTAATTCGTGGATTTTCGCCATGGCAACCGCTGAGGTGTGAGACGGCGCATTGTCTTGGTGAAACAGAAATTATTTTTTTCAGCAAATGTGGCCGCTTTTCCGCAAATTCTGCCTTTAGCTGCGTAGTATGCTCCTGTAATGGTTTTTCCTGTTTGGAGATAATCGATTAAGATAACCCCACGACTATCCCAAAAAAAAGCAGTTTTTGCCTTTTTTGGAGTCGATTCTCCCTTGGCAGTCCATTGTTTTGACTTTATTTTTATCTCAGGCGTATAATGGTGTTTCCAATAGAGTAATTAATCGGCGCCAAAACTCTGATTTATTGCGCCTAAACTGCGCTGCGTTGGAAATGTTCATTTGAACACGTTTTTAGTATAACGACAGCTTTCCCATGCCTAAATCTTAATTCAATATGTGACAAACACGTTCTCTGGACATATTCATAGCCTCTGCTATATCTCTCACTTTAATTCGACGGTCGTTTACCACCATTTCGTGAACTTTAGCGACGTTATCGTCAGTAGTTGCAGTTTTTGGCCGTCCCGAACGTTCATCGTCTCCCAAGCTGGTACGGCCTCGTTTAAATTCAGCTGCCCAAAATTTCACGGCGGTAAATGATGGTGCAGAGTCCCCGTACACAGCGTCCAACTCATCTTTGATTTGCGTAGGCGTATTGCGTTTCAAAAACAAATATTTAATGACCGTTCTATATTCGATTTTTTCCATTTTCACAAAAACACTCACATTGACTCACGCAAACGACGACGCGTCCAAAACGGCTGAAATTTTAGTGAGGACCTGTCAAACAATGCGCAACCACATTCCCTAGATTTTATTGACGAGGGCTGCCATCTTCACGTTAAGGTAGGAAACATATCAGAACACCCTCGTATGACGTTCATAGATCGTTGGTTTGCTGCTATCTCAACCACAAACGATTGATGACACTTTTTGACGTGTTAAGAGCTTCTGCAACGGCCCTTTGAGTGAAACCACTTTCAAGCATCCTAATAGCTTTTAATTCCGCATCACGGTGTAAATGATGTCTCTCCACCCTCAATTAATGCTAAAGAAACTGGAAAAGAAAATTGATCGCAAAATAAACACAAAAATCTCGGGATGACAATTCAACAAATCTTACATTTTCTTTAACTTCCACTAATTTTTCAGTTAATAAGACCTTATTTTTACTTAAGTTATCGAAACACCAGCGGTAAACTGTATTGACGTTTAAAATAACATTACAAATCTATGGCTCGTAAACTACTAGCAAATAAAGCCTTTTGCCCTAGATTATTTTGATGCGTCTATATAAAGCCTTCCTTAAGCATCTTTAGTGTCAACAGTTAGATAAAAGAGTACCTGGAATCTGTGAGACTTTTTGGGACGTTGATACTTTACTTGATTAACTTTGCATATTCAATAGTGCTTTAAGTTTACCAGTAACTTTATATCACTACCCAAAACTTTTATTTGCAAAAATTTTTAATGACGAAAAGAGATATTGAGCTATATTGCGATACTTTTTCTACAGAAAATATATAATTACATCCGCTCTATCTCAAACCCTCTTCAGTCTAAAATCTTTTCCAACTCGTCCTAAGTAAATCAATTATACCCTATTCAACGTAGTTACAAACTAGGTAGAAGTTCACCGTTCTTTTACCACAGACGAGTCGCGTCCAAGTGAAACTCCTTATCGACGTAATGACCTATTGTTTCAAAACTTTCCATTGGAAGTCTTCTAGTTTGTACAAAATATTAGTTTGGAGCGAAAAGTGTCTGTTTTGTTTCCGGTTCTAACGACCTAACTGAATCCCGGATTCTTATTCTGCGGGACATCGGGATTTTCGATCTCCGGTTAAATTAGGTAAATTTTGTCTTCGTTAGGTTTTCCGGAGCTGGTCGCTTGTCGGCGGTTAGTGGCAGATGGATTAAATATACTGTACGTCCATGGGGGATACGGTGCGGTAGCAAATTCGCGGTTAACTAACTAAGTAAGGGAGTCACTAAATTTTACGGGTTAAATTTATTCTACGTGACGGATTCGTTGTCTGTATCGTTAGAAAGTTCAAGGCAAAACCAAAATCAGTGATCTACATCCTAATCGGGTCACTGCTCGTATGTTAGTAGGTCTTGGCTAATTATATATAGATTTTGGGGGATGGATGTGTTGAGGCGGAAGAAAAAAAACGTGAGGTGAATATTTGTGGAAAGCAACGAAAAGTGTGTAATAATTTTCGGTTTGACTTATTATTGGTTAAAAATACAAACGCGATAAAATATGCCAAACACCATGTGTGAGTACGTGAGTCTTGGATGGGCGATTTAGGGGTTCCTAACTTGAAGAATAGGCTTTGAAGCGTAACACCTAACACGTATCACATAGTACTTAAAACGAAAACAACACTGTCTTGTCGTGATCGGACGTAGACGAACGGTTTTTTTTCTGTTCTGGACGGACGGGGAAGAGGAGCTCCGGGTCTTGTCCTGGTAGGCTGTTCCGCCCTGATCGGACGAAGATCACTTTTTGGGTCGCGAGTGGATTGAAAGCGAACTTGATCGCGATCTATAGAAACGAACTGAACTTGCTTTGGGAATTTTCTCTCGAAGAAGAGTTGGAAAACTACCTGGACTGACGAAGGGTTCAACCAATCACAGGCCGATAAATATTCATTTACTGAATTTCTTTAAAAATGTATTGTTTTCAGACGAAGCACATTTTTCTTTGTCAGGCGATGTGAATCGGCGCACAAATTGATTTATGGATTTGCCAAACCCGATGAGGTTGAAGAAGTTCCTTTACACAGTGCAAAAGTGAGCGTTTGGTGTGCAGTTTCGGGACACAGAATCATTGGGCCGTACTTTATCGAAAAAACTGGTAGACAAGTCACACATAATCAACAGGGGTACATACAAATTTTAATACGCTTTATGCCTGGTTTACCTCGATTCTGTCGTTCACGCATTTTGGCATTTCGAGACCAAATTCTTCAGCATGACTGGGCAACTTGCCAAGCTGCTGCCGCAGTTCGTCAATTTCTTCAGGGATATTTTCGAACCAAACTCACTTCACGATTTACCGACTTCCCTTGTCCTTCACATTCGCCAGACCTTATCTCTCCCCATGGGGCATGACCAAAGATGTTGTCCTCAAAAGGTCACCACAAATCATCGACGAATTAAAGGATGCCATTCGAGCCTCCTTCGCACAACTGATACAACCCCTATTCGATGACATGACTACCAACTTGAAACTTCCTTATGAAGTCTGTCTTAAACGAGAGGGTGCACATTTAGAACATGTAATAAAGTCTAAATAATATACACACTGTTCGGATTACTCCTCCCGCATAAAGTATTAGTTAATTCGGGACGACACGTGTTTCGGGAATGCGTGCATTCCCATTATCAAGTCGAATAACCGAATGAGCGCCAAATTTACCATAAGCTAAATATATGCACAACTTTTTCCTCTCTCTTCACTCCCTCTACCTACCCCTAACATATATACAACTTTCTACCGCGCCTCCAGCGCAAAAGAATTTTTAGAAGGACCACCCGGGTCTCAAGTGTATACTCTATTACTCATAATAAATCCATCAGTACAGAAAATGACAGGTGCGCTTTTTCGCGATTTAGAAGGCTTGTATTCTTTTTAATATAAATGGATTCGTAAGCAACTAGTTCGCGTGTCGAAGTTACCGATTTCATTAATTTTAAATTGTCTATATTTATATTATATCCGGTTTTTTCCATATATTCCGCAACGCCAGACAAATCTGCCCGTCCCTGTCGATAGTGTGAGATATGCTCTTTATATAATATGTTAAAAAAAGAAAAGAATCATAAGTTCAGTACTGTTTATTTCGGGCCATACTATATTACTGGAAAATTTCATTTTGGTTGTTTCCCATTTTATACTCTCGAAAAATTCGAATAATGTTCCCAGTTTATTGCGTATTATACAAGCAAATTACCTGCAGGAAGGTCAACGGAGATCGCAACCTGGCAACTACTTGATTATCGTATAGCTGATCGCACGATGCGATCATGCGTACTGGCGTATGGTAATTCGGTGGTTCCATATACATAGGTAGGCTGTATATACATACAGCTATCGAGCATACGTATCATGAAGTCATTAACATGCATAGCTTTATTGTTATTAATGCCGACAAGCAGGCACTGATAGCTACTGAATTACGTATATGTGTAATTGTAGATGATGCATGCGAAGGTCAGAATGGATTGACTTTCGTTATTAACGTATTTGTCTGGAATTTGATTGATTTGGGACGATATATTATTCCAATACATTGTACAAAATTCTGGGTTGCTCTAGCAACATATTTACAATGTTTTCGTAATCTAGTTTATGAATAAGTAAGGTAAAAAACTGATTTCTAAATTCGATAGGATACAGAAAGATTCATTTTTCTATATAGTTTTTCTATTTTCTGAGCACATTTTCAAGAAAACTATGTCGGCATGGAAAATCTCCATTTTTCATCAAGGAATTCGTAAAGAATTCGAAAGAATACGTTTTGATGACGTAATGCATTCTTTAGGGGAGACCGGTGCCAGTTGTAACAAAATTTAAACAATAATTTTTTATAGTTACAATTTAAAATTTAAAATTTCGGTTTTAATGGTATCATAATATCGAATATTTGTGTAATTGATTACATTTTTCAAGTTTAACAATATGTTATCATAAAGGCAGGAGGGGGGAGAATGAAAGCAAAGTTATTGAATTGGCTCTGCAGTAATCTATTAAAGGTATGGAAATGTGTGAGGAATGGTTATCCAAAAGGATCAGCACTTTATTGGTTTCGCTGGGTTTGGTATGCTTTACGAAATACTTCATAAAGACAAGAAAATTGTCTTCTTGCATCCATCCTGACTTATGGCCACATCCTATGCATCTCTGATAGAATGATCTTTAAAATGTTTTCGCGGAAAAATGAACATTGGTGGAACCGTATTTCCAACCGCATTTACAGTCAAGCACATGGTAATTAGTGTCTCTCGTTCTTGTGAAGTAATAGAGCCCACTAGCTTGGTCCATTTCTTAGCGATTACTTTGGTCGGCTGTTGAACCGTTGTAACCCCGGTTTCGTCTATATTGTAAATATTTTGTGGTTCAAATTTATGCCTTTCCATGACTGCAGACAACTTATCAAAAAAGTTGTTAACGTTTTCTTTAATGCAATTCATGGCGCGTGAGAGACTCGTTGCTTGAGGGGTTCGCAATGATAATTGTGGATTTCGCCTTAAAAACGCCACAAGCCAATCGTCAATGTTCAATTTCATTCCACTTTGCAGGATACCTGAGGTTATAACGACTGGCAAAATGAAACGCAAGTTTTCTTAAATCTCTTGTAGTAGACCATAATAAAGATCTACAGTTTTTTCACAGTATTTAACAAGCTGTTGTTCTTGTTCTACAGTGAAAACTTTGTTGTGGGGATTGTAGCCAACTTTTGGTTGTGAATTATTCCCTAATGCTTTTACGAAAGGATATAAGGACACGTGACACATTCCATAATATTCGGCGACTTTTCTAATAGACTGTTTACCTTTAGTTACCTTCTTTGCAGCCTCTTCAAAGATAACCTGCGGTATCAAACCATTCTCTGTTTTTCGGGGCCTTGGCTTTACCATGTCTTTGTTGCAAAATCTATAAATAACCAGTCATGATAGGAGCTAACCTAAGAAATTTAAATATGGGTATCGATTGTTACGTTACAATTGACACCGTAGCACCGTACCACATGTTACAATCGCCATCTTTACTCCCGCTTAACTAATATGCTTTGTTTATTGACATCAGTTCATAACCTCAAAAGTCTACCTTATGAAATGAGTAGCCTAATCTACACCTGTTACTTAACCTACCTCGGAATATTAGAAATTTCAATACACTACCCAATATAAGCAAAATACTACGTCTAATAATACGTAAAATAATACTACTTTCGGATTATAAAACACAAAACTGTTTGTTTGCACACAATCAGCGCACACGATTATGGTAACATTTTACAATATAATGCGAACTTCATCACCGAGGGTTTCCAAACGCACAAACAACAAGCATGACACTTAGAAAACTTGCTGTGAAATTACACTTCAAGTTTGTTATGTTGTTTTGTTTGTTAGGATAAAATAATTTCTTTATTCCAAGATGAAATTTTGCACTTCCTTTGTTAAAAACATAACCAAATTCTTCATAGCTCTGTTTTGTCAACACAAAAGAATATTTCCGTACCGAATACCACTATACTTTTGTAATAAATAGTAGTAGATTTAAAATTTTGATGGTATGCTGGAAATTTTCCGTCAGAAAAAATAAATTATAATAGACCCTTTAAAACGTGCTAGCCAGAGATAATTTAATAATAATGGTGGCGTAATTGCACTAGCCATAGATCTACACTGACGACGCGTTAACGTATAACTGGTTGCCTACTATGTCGCTTAACAGTACCTATATGTAACGTTATAGAAAAAGCACGGTATATTTCTTATACCTTCATAACCAATTTTTTACTAACTAGGGAGACGGTAGATATAAAAATAAAGTTTAATTTCCACTTAGTAATATACTGTTGGGAAAATAAACTCCCGGACTTCTTACCGTTACTTTTATAAGCCCTCAAATTTATTCCTGCGCGTTAGCCATATATATTTATGTATTTGCTCGTCTAACTTTTTCCTTCCATTTCCAATTTAAAGATGCGCTTAAGTACCAAATAAATTCCTTCAACCACAGCTGGTTATCACTTACTTATATATATCTACATATATATAGATACTACTGATGTATGTACGTGTATATACATAGGTATGAAGCTCGAAGCAGTCACATCTTAGAGCTAACGTTAGGCAAGTGACGTTTTAGATTGGACATCTGGCCGTTTGGTGGCGCAATACCGCATAGACGCCATTTTTACATTGGGAAATATTTGAATATTTGAGGATGGAGATTGGAACGACGAATGCTCTTTCAGATTTTATGCATATACTCGCGTCGCATTTTTTTATTGTTATCCGAATTAGTGTACTGTCGACGCTGACCGTACGTGGTATGGATTTTTGATTTATTACCGTTAATTACTATATTGCACAATAGGAGTCGCGGTCAATCAATATGCAGGTATGCGTGCATATTGGTTTCCCATTTCGTTATTTTGACAGGCAACCGCAGCAGCGATAAATTTCCGCGCAAATGGCTGACAGTTCTCTGTTAGTGATTTTAGAAGATTTATGGGTGGCAGCAATGTGTATTATATTGCATGTTGATGATGTTCTATCAGTAATGTCATAGTTGAACGTCAAGCGGTCGGTTACACTTCTGACAAATGTACGACATTATGGTTGGAGCTGATAGTACATATACCGGTTGGCCGTGGAAAAATGAAACACTCTTTTCTTAAAATCGTTGAAACACGTCAGCTTTTCATAGAAAGGAGGCAACTGCTGGGGAACAAATGATCATTATATCTTTAACCTGCTAGCCGCAGAGGTGCCAATCCCAAAATTCTTAAGGAAAGGAGTAGTTGAGGTTATGTTGAAAGTATAATGTTTCTGTATTCTTCCCTTTTCAGTAATTGTGCTTGTTCAATTCTTCTACTCCAGAGTATTAGATCAAATTGTATAATATTTCCAGCTTAATTCTTCTACCAACCAACCAAAGTCATATATAAAAAAATATGATACCAACATAAGGATCGAAGCTGCGAGACCATCTTAAAGAAAACGGGTGGTGGAGTGTTAATAGCAACTCTATTAACACTCCTTATTATCTGCATCCTGTTCGAGTTGAAGCTCCGGAAGTATTTAAAGTAGCACCAATGATTGACTTTAGTGTTTCTAAGTGTTGTTATGTCGTTAACAATATTTTTCATTAAAATTTACGTGCCACCTGATGTTAGTATTGAGAGTTACGATATATTTTTTGATGTGCTTTGTTTGAAACTTCTTGATAAAAATGTTGTAATTTGTGGCGACTTTAATTGCCCAAAGTTTAATGAATGTCAGACACCTGTTGGTCGTAGGTGTGTACTGTCTTGCATAATTTTATGAATACTCTGAACCTGCAGCAACATAATTGCGTGCTTAATTGTAATGGTAATTTACTTGATATCGTATTTACTAATTTTGAATGTTCTTGATAATGATCCATTAGTATCGAAGGAGTTACTTCATAACTTTCCTTTGTCTTCTTTTGCATATAAAGCTTCCATCTTGTTTTCTTTTGTTCATACAAATTTGTATTAAAACTAATTGAATTCATAACATAGATATTGTAAGCTGACTTAGTAATGCACGAGATATATTTATTTACTAAACAAAGATTACAGATCTCACTAGGTAATTATAGTCCATATCCATAATCAACTGCAACTCCCCGAGACTTTCTCACAACAGTACGAGCAAAGAGGTTAATTGATAATCGCTATTAGAACGAGCTCTCTTAGGTCCCTCGTTATCCGGTATTCTGTTTATAGCACGTTCCATAACGGAGTAGCGGTATTAGGACTAATGGTGTCGAGATTTGTGGTCCTTGTTTACTACACTGGACGCCGATGGTTGCAGCTTGCAGGTGTTTGTGTTTGGTATTAGCCAAAGTGCATAAATGGATAGTCCGAATGCGGCTGGGATTATCGAAACGATAATATCGAAGGAAATGGCTTTTGATATTAATATTGTATTTGTGATTTAACCATTGCATGTGTATTTGTTGTATGCAAATTCAGCAAATTATATTTGATCAAAAAACCACTTCTTACTAGACATCCTAAATTAAACAAATATTCCTCCCACTTGTACCGAACAATATTTTAATCGATGATACAAGTTATTTCTTTCATTGTTCAACACTATAGAATAGAATAGAAAAAAAAAACTCTAAGGGGGGAGAGATTTGGAGAATGAGTTGGTGAGAAATTCTATCAGAATCAGTACCAATCGACCGATTAGGAAAGTGTTCTTGAAGATAATTCTTTACAACCAAAGCATTATACTGGGAATGCATCCTGTTGGAAGTATACTCTTTGTAGATGAATATCGGGGAATGCTTGGGTGGTTGGAGGAACACTATTTGTAATAGCTGTAGGCACTTTTGGGAGTTTAGGACGCCGTAGATAAAAAACGTCCTACTATATGAATAATTCAACCCTTACATTTAGCTTTAGTCAATACTGACTACTGTGTGGTGGGGTATAGTTAATGCTTCTAGCGTTTCGTTACCAGACGGACACAATCTATCCCTTGACGGAAAACTTCTGTGGAGGGATCACATCTTGAGAAATATGCTTAAGCAAACAGACATACGAATGATTTTATTGGTCGCTCAACAGTAGATCAAAGATAACAATGACAAACGAACTTCTATTATACAACCTGGAGAACAATCCTATTTGAATCTACAGCAGAGAACTGGAGATGTGCAACCAGGTTCAGTGTCGCAATTATACAAAGAGATCAAAATAAGATTCTGCAATTAATAGCTGATGCGCCTTGGTGCATTCCCAAGCCAGTCTTGCTATCACTTTAGGCTTCCATAGTGCTCTAAGTGTCGCCTGACTATCCGTTATAATATAGATCTGCTTGTTACTACAAGCTCTCTTATTGTTTTCTGTTGCGCAATGAAATATAGCGTACACCTCAGCCTGTACCACACATTTTGCCATCATAATAATTTATACAATTTTAAGCAATTGGTTTTAATTGATTTCTATAAAATGTGTGGAAAATGCTATTTGCTAATGAACAGAGGCCATGTTTTTGGAAACTGATTATTGGTTTCTTTATATTAAGGTTAGTTGGACAATAGTTTGTTGTAGCATAGCAAATGGTATTGTGAAAGAATATAGGTAATTATTTTTCGGATATAATTAGGTGATTTGCACTGAACACACTGCCGAATCTCTTTCCCTTATTTCTTCTCTTTTTTTTATTTTGACCACAATACCAATATGACATTGGCTAGCTGAATTTTCACAAAGATTTCATCCAAAACCTGAAATTTACTTTCTTAGTATTGCGAAAACCATTCACCAAAAGTTAGAAGCGGTTTAACGGATTGGAACTGTCGAAATTTCAAATGGCATGCATCTTCACTGGAGGCGCAATTTACGATCTATAAGCTCCTGTTTCGTGCACGTCGATCGGGGTACTTAGGTATCATTCGTCTTACGGCAAATGTAACGAAACGAGGTAAAATATTCGATTCGGAAATGGCCGAAAGTATCTCGTCGAAATATTCGTGAAATATCCGCAGCAATTTAGCATTTCCATACTTGTTTGGTCGCTGCTGTTTGTTCTTGTAACGCTGGCGCGTTATATTGGACCTTCGACGGGAGAATCCATCGAAATATGCGCACAAAGGAAGTATGTATGTCATATTATTATATACGTCCTAATGTGTAGATACATGTATATACACTTACGATGCTACAATTGATGTATGTATATTAACGAAGCCAAATAATCCAAAACTTCAATATTAGATTCTAGAAGCGAAGGAATGAATTTCGGGAGAATTCCCGGTTTCTCGTGGCGCCGTTTTACACATATTCCGTTTTGACATTGTTCTACGCCGAGATCAAATAGTAATAATAATGCTTGGATGAGCATATTCTAAATGAATAGAAAAGTAACTAAGTTAGAAATTGGGAACAGTTTTTTTATGGATCTACGAGGTATGTAAATTAAGTAATGAGACTGACAACGTAGCGTTTGATATGGCAACACGGGACATGGAGGGGCGACAAGTGGACATTGTAATACGCGTTCAATGCAAGTTTGAACTCTATCAAGTCATTTGGTTGTCTGTTGTCGTTTTTTCCCTGAACCGAGTATTCGTAGTGCGTTCTACAAATGAAAGACATTAATTTCGAGCAACGGTGTGCTATCAGGTTTTGTTTCAGACTTGGACAAAGTGCAACAGAAACTTTTGCATAACTTCAGGAGACAGTGTTTTGTCAAAAGCCAAGGTTTTTCGGTGGTTTAAGGCATTTTCAGAAGGAAGAGACTCGATGGGAGATAAACCACGCAGCGGAAGGCCTTCAACTGCAAAAACCGATGGCAATGTCGACAAAATCCGCGATCTTGTCGGTTAACGGTCAGAATGATCGGGGAACAGTTGAGTTTGTCTCACACCACCATTCATCAAGTTTTGACCAATGAATTGGGAATGAGAAAAATCTGCTCGAAAATAGTTCCAAAAAACCTTTCACAGGAACAAAAGGACATCAGGGGAGGAAGGTGCATTGACTTTTTGGAATCGATTGAAAATAATGAACATTTTTTGGAACATGTCATTACTGGTGTTGAGAGTTGGGTGTTCGAGTATGATCCGGAAACAAAACGCCAGAGCATGGAATGGCACACTTCAGGCTCTCCAAAGCCCAAGAAGGCAAGAATGAGCAAGATCAAGAGCATGCTGATTTGTTTCTTTTGATAGCCAGGGAATCGTTTACAAAGAGTTCGGGCCTCAAGGTAGGACAGTTGGTCAACATTTTTACCGAGAGGTTCTCGAAAGACTCTGAAAAAGGGTCATGTGTGTGAGACCGAGCATCAAGAAAGATTGGATCCTGCATCATGACAATACGCCTTGTCACACAGTAATTTTCATAAACGGCTTTTTGGCCAGGAAAAATATTTCTGTGGCTCCTCATCCTCCTTATTAAACTGATTTGAATCCTTGTGACTTTTCCCTCTTCCCAATACTGAAAATTCATCTGAAGGGACATCATTTTGGGACACTCGAAAACATTCAAACGGCTAAAGGCGATTCCAATATCCGAGTTCCAGCACTGCTGTGAGTAATTGTATTCAAATAAAAATATTTAAACACATCAGTCTGATTACTTAATTTACACACCTCGTGATATTCGTACACAGCGACAGCTATGCCGATACTAACTTCGAATCAGAGCGCTCTGTATGTAGTGACGACCGGTGATTCCCAGATGTTGATTGGGACAGCGCCGAACTCGTATAAAAATCATTTTCTCGTTACTACGTGCACATAGAACCGCAATTTTTTGTATGTAGGCTTTACTCGTAAGCATCTTTCTTTTCTTATTCCATACTATACAGAACTCAGCGTGTATAGCAAATCAGCTAAAACACATATATATAAATATATTATATAAATGCTTGACAATAGTAACAGGCTATCATAAGAAATTAATGGAATTAGTGGATAACAATATGTTAAATATTTTCTGTAAAATAGACTTCCGCACTTCCGACATTCCGCATTTGTATGCATGAGGAAATCGTTAGCAGAAGTAATAATAGTGAGATGTGGATGGTGTAATAAGGAGTGCAACAATGTTGTGTAAAAGTTACTTTCAACGATCTCGTAATTATTTACAGCATAATCAGTACAGTAACTTAAAATGCCAGATGGATACTTTTCTCAAAATGTATAGTAGACTTATTTCATCAGAACTTTAAATTTGTTAGATTCTTTACAACTTACTTCATGTTTTGGGTTCACTTTTTATACGTTATAAATATATATGTATATGTAATAAACATTAGTATCATAAATTTCCATTACCAAACAATCCCATACATGGTCGAAGTATTTTAATTTTTCACGATTTATGGATGATATTGGCAGAAGCAATTCGTGTCAAGGTTATTAAAGAGGCGTTTTTTTTGTAGCCGGTGTTGGTCTACTTATATGCCAAGCGCATTGAAAAACAAAATCATTTTAAAATGGATTTATACTATTACTTGCCAGGAAATTTAGTTTCTTTTTCGTTGTCGTGCTGTATATTAGCATGGAACTAAAGAAACATTAGTAATTTGTTTTGATTGTTGGGAATAACGATAATTTGCAAAACTTTCCGTTAGTTTTTATGTACATAAGTGTATTTGTTTTGACGTTAGTTGTACCATTTAGTAATAACAATCATGTGCAATTTTTTTAAACCGGTTTTAGTTGCTTGTATTAGTAACTCCAGATTATAATAAAAAAGTGTTACAAAACTACTCTGTGAACAACCTTTTATTATTTGGTGTTGTCGAAATAAAAGTCGTTCACTATCAAATTAGATTTCAACTGTAGAAATTATATTAGTAGTTTAGTAGTCAGCTTTGATTTTTTTAGGTACATGTGTATTTATCTTTGCTGTAGAACTAAATCAAAAAATACTCTTAAGGGGGGAGGGGGGGGGGCAACTTATTTCAAAAGATGAAGTATATATAAAAACTATATTTAAAAAATATGTAAATATACTTTTAGGATCATACAACACGTCTGATTGTATAATTCCAGGCATTCCTCACGTACAGACAGCTGTTTTGGACTGACTAGTCCTCATCAGTGTACGTCTGTACGTGAGGAATCCCTTAAACTATACAATCAGACGTGTTGTGTGAAGTATATTTATATATTTTTTAAATATATTTCTTATATACACTTCATCTTTTGAACGTACGTGCCGGCTATTGGCAGAAATCTTTTTTGATTGGGTAACTTATTTGACGAAATACGCATTTGGAGTCGACTATTTATGTCTAATACTTTATTTCGAAAACTAGGCCAGCTACATGATTGTGGATGAAATGCATCAAGAGCATCCGGAACTCCTAAAGGATCAGTATTGGGATGAAGTGGTGCCCAAGGAGCTTCCGTACACCGTGGCCTCTGAACATTATAGGAGAGAAGAACCAAAGGGCTCAGCGGAGAAATACAAAGTCAAAGCGCAAGACGCGGTCTATGCAAATCTAATCGCACCCAGAAAGACAACAATAGACGATATGTACGCTGATTACGTAAGTATGATTTTACATAAATTTGTAATGACATACTTTACGAACCAATAACACCAACGATGCATGCTAAATAATGCATTTCGGACGGACAACATTTCTTTAGTTTCTGCGTTACACACGTTCATAAAAGTGGATTTGTAGGGAAATAAAATTATTCACTTCAAGTACGGTCGTATGCTAATGCGTTTCCGCATCTACCGTTAGCATTTGATCTTTAGAGTTACATTATTTTTGTTATTGACTTGATTCTTAAATATTCAGGGTGTTTCGTTTTTCCACGGGCCCTGCATATACTATAACCTTTCAAACTGAATAAGTAAGTCTGTTGGGTTAATATAATATGCATTTATGTATGTATGTGAAATCAAGTAAACAAACTAGTTCTTATTATACATTAATAAAATAATCTGTCAATTAATAAGGACATGTCTCACTCAAGTAACATTCTTTGTATTTATAAACATTATCTTTAGGTTTTACATGTAAACGTAAATTATTAAATACTTTGATGGCTGAATACTTCACAGACATTACATACTGGACAATCTTAGATTCTCAGACATAAGGGGCATACTGAAACGACACGCCACGTAAATTATTAGCGTGTAAAATTTTGTTTAGTGTCACAAAGTATTCACATTTGTATAGTACATAGCGACACTATATTAAAAGATCATATGATATCTAAATAACCCCTATAGATCGTCTCAACCTCCGAATGCAGTACAGAGCTTCTCATAAGCTCTAATACACGGTTGCCAAATCGTCGAATCAGCTGTACATTATTACTTCCGGTTCCATTATTTATTATACAATAATATTTAGCATTTACACACACATATATGTCTTGTTTCAACTGTGACTCAATCGACAAACCTGTTTGATCTTCAGATGATGACGAATCTGTTACATGAATAGTAAATTCTTCAATGTCATCTTGCAAATTATCCACTATCCACATTTCCTTTTCAATATTTTTTACATGTTTTATGTAATTTTGCCAATTATCAACTGTTACAGTGCTATATGCTCTTCGAATTAATTCCTCCAGCTTATAACTTGTGCCCATCCCATTTCAATGGGATTTACTCGCGGTGGTAAGGTGGTAATCGAAGAACTTCAAGACCAGTTTCTATTGAAAGTTCGTCAATCCTGCTTTTATCATATATATAAAATAGCACTACAAGCCTAGAAGGCCTTGGCTTGGTAATTTCTCTCCATAAATCTCTCTTGGCGGTTTACTCTTTCCATTCGCTAATTCCCATTCTGTATAGATCTTTTTTCACCTAAACTCTCCATCTTAACCTTTGCCTCCCCCTTCTCATTTTCTCTCCTACAGTAGCCATCATACTGCGGTTTAATTTGTGACACGCAAAACAGCAAGTCCCTTTTTAGCATATCATCAGTGGTTAGTATGTTTCTCACGGAGCCAATCAATGACACCGCCGTTGGAATTTTCTCTAATTTTCGGCAGTGATAGGAAGCATTATCAAGAACAATCACTGACTTCTGCGGTATATTTGGAAGCACTTTCTTAATAAATCAACCCTCGTATGTATCCAAATCCAAATCTATCTCATGATGAACATTAGCAGTGAGAAACCAGCACCAAGAACAAATCTGTTATCATCACCAGGATGAACTAATGCAAAACGAGTTCCAAGTCCGGTTGGGGATTTTAAACCAGTACTTAATCCTTGGGTAAAAGCTTGTCGACTATTTTGAATTGTAGTGTTTGTCCAAGTTTTATTTACTGCATGCTTTGTATTCACCCATGATTCATCAGTATATATTATAGTTCGACCTGAAATAAATATTGAAGTTACACAAGTGTCAAATAGCGAGAACTAAATTGTACCTTCTTCTCTGAATTCCTTGATCTCTCGTAAGTATTGGTGTCTCCACCGAATAATGTCGTCTCGTTCGATGAGTCTACTTTTACGTCCTACTTATTTTTAAATTCGACACCCATATCGTGTAAGTTGCTCGACTGAAGTTAGGAAGATCATCTTAAGCATTGACAGCAGCAAGAATTGCATTTAATGTGGGGGGCATATTCTGTATAAAAAAATTATGCACTTTAGGTGCTTGCGTGTTCTCATCATATGTTTGTAATCGGCCATTTAGTTGTGTACCTTTCCTTTTCTTGGAGTTTCTGATAAGGAACCAGTTTGTTGCGCCTGTTTTACATTACATATTGTACGCTCTGAGCAACCCAAAGGTTTACTTGCTTCAGTTTTAGTGAAATAATTTAAAACATTTGCAATCATACACTCCTCCCTCAGCTACATTTTTCTCTCGCTTACGCCGTTTTCTCCCTACAGGCTTCATTAATGCAGTGAAAACTGTAATAAAATGTATAGGTTATAAAATTTCTACAAATCAAGAAAAATATCCGTATTACCTTGTGCACGCTCGAAAAAGATGGAAGCGTGCTGAAAAGAACGATTTGTACAACTATGTATATATAAACAAATTATCGTGAAATTTGACTAAAAATATTTTAGAAGTACGGCGATGACGATTGATAGCAGTTGACGCTAATAGACAGGATAGGTACTTTGCCGACGCCGACATATGGAAATAAGTTGGACCATAGCAATCGGAAGTGAAGATAGCGCTAATGGCAGCAACTAAGGATAGTAAGAGATAAAAGTTGCTATTATATCCCATACTGCATACGGAGGTTGATACGATATATAATAATTTTACAAGGAAAATAAGTATATCTGATCGAATTTGCATATGAGTTAAACAAATAGGTATTTATGAGGCTCCTAAGTAATGTGTTCAATATCTAAGCATGTTGACACTTGAGATCAGGTTGATAGTATTGATATCTTACGGGTCTATTTTAATAATATACACAGTGATCAATCCCATTTGTCCGAGGTTGGTACCAAAAAGGTCCCCAGATTGGTTCATATTTATTTAAATACAATAACAAAGTAAAAATAATAATAACTGCGGTAAACGCCAATGACAAACGCCGCGACGGCAAACAGGATGTAGACAATCCAGGGAGCAAATACGAAAACACATGATAGTGGGAAGAATTTGTCCTTCGGAGAACGAAGAATGTTTGCGATCTTTTACAAATACTTGAAGATTTAATATTTTGGTCTTTTAAGATATTACCAATCTTGTCTGTCAAAAATAAGCAACCATTCTCTCGGTCGTGTTCCTGCTATTGGCTACTTTATTGGTTGGTGCCTATTGATGACTTGGTTCGTCTATCGCGCCTTCTACCTCAGCCACTAGCTCTTATTGTAGAGCTATTGATGACTTTGTTGACATCCTTATGATTGTGGACAGAACGTCGTGATCCTCTATCTCTAATATGACACAGTCCAAACCCGGAAGGAGTTTATCTTACACCGATTCTCGCCATGGAAGCCTTCGTTTTCATTATGATCATTTCTTTCCAAATAGTGCCTCGCTTCAATGAAAAGTCGTCGTATTTCAGCAAATTTGTAAAAAGAAGTTGATTCTTGCATATTCAGGATGTTTCGATTTTCCGTAAGAATCTTGTCACGTTTTTTTATCATTTAAATCAGCAGTTGTACTTTAGCTCGATATTATTCTATTTACTTGCATGTTCTTTTTGCAAGCTGCATCGACATAGAGCGCGTTGAAAGGAATGTGTCACAAACTTTGAGAGGGGACAGTCCGGCCCAAAATATGCCGAAGTATATATGCAGATGGACGCTTTGGGAGATATATTTTGCTTTTACATTACATTTTTATTATATATGTATAAACAAGTAAACAATCAATTTATGAACAAACAAGTAAGGAAAAAGTCAAATGAGATGATCAAAGTGCCGTACATCCTTCTTACAGATGTCACGATATCTCTGCCCAAGACCTTCGAATTTCTTCGAAATCCCCACATTGGCTCGCATTCGATGGTACTCGTAATCTGCTTGTTGCGGCAGCTTCTCAACGTCATTTATAGACGTAGCGTACATTAAAGTTTTCAAATATCCCAAAAGACAGAAATCAAAGTGATTTAAATCGGGTGGTCTTGTAGGCCATGGAATAGGTCCGTCCCTTCCTATAGGTTGTCGTTCAAAAGTTCCGTGTACAGACTCTCTAGTGGCAATAGGAGGCATTTAACGATTGCCGTTAGGCAGCATATATATGGAACTTTAAAACCTAAGTGTTAAGATCACTTAATTTTCCAGGGATTTCTTTCTTTTGATTGCTACTAGTGGGTAGACACTTAATTAACATAATTCAAATATAATAATTCTAGTAAATACTCCGCTAATATCCCATTATAGCTGCGTTTTGTAGGACACTGTAACAACAGAGTAATTCCGGTAAACCCCGAAGGTTGCCCACAAAAATTTTGTACATATGGTTTTTTTTAAAATGTGATAACCTTTAAGAAAATCCGAATACGGATTGATCAAATGTATCAAATTTTTTTAGGAAAGCGTCGATACCCCCATAGTCGAGAGAAGAAAAAGTTCCAATTGGTTTACGAGACAAATATCAAGAACAAGAATGGGCTCAATACGGTCCGCATCTACCGCTTACTCCTCCGGTGGTTTGTTTTCGCGACACCGAGGAAATTCCGTCTATGCCAGTCCAGAAACTGGTCAATTACCCGGTGCCCACCCACCACCAAAGATGTCTATTTATGATAGGTTGGTCGGTCGAAAATCAGGAAAGAATCAGAGACTAACAAAACAAGGTATTATCCTAAACATTTTTTCATCAAAATTGTTTGTTTGTAACAATAATAATCAGGAATTTTTCTGGTTTTGTTTTATGTGAGGACAAATACATATTAACATTCTGTTTATTATTAACTGATTTGTTATTGTAATCGAAACTTCTCAATTAAAGTTGTCAAAGCTATTTATAGAAACCGTCTACTGAAAATTATGTGTATATATATCATGTTTACTTATAATCGCAGATTTTTTTGTTACGCAAGCTAACATTCTTTACGGAGTGTAAACAGTGTATATAGAGAAATCGTTTGACGTTTTATTAATTGAATTTATACTATTGGTTTGTTCTTTTTTAAAGCATCTACTACCAGGGATGTCAGAAGAAATATTTAATTGAGGCACATTAAATTGTGTGCAAACGAGGAATTAGTTTGTATTACTTTTTTAAACCGGTAACCGAAGCCGTAATTGATACTGTACAAATGAATGTTTGGGTATTATAGATCCAAAACCTCAACCTACGATAACAAAATTTGCATGATTTTTATTTGCATTCTGTGTGAAACTCTATTGAGGCTGTTATTCAAAATAATGTTATAACTAAGGTGAGGACGATCTAGACTCCTATGGCGTATAAATAATTTCAAGCACGCCCTGAATTTTCGTTTATTCTGAAATATTTATATTTTTTATTTGTTTAGGAACTCATTTTTGTCTTGTTTTGTTAATATTTACCATGACGCATAAAAAGCACCTGGATTAAAGATAATGATTGCTTTTCAGTTGTAACTGACACTAAAACATATTGTAAAATATGTTTCACAACTTTGATATATTTAAGTAAGAACAAAATAACTCGGCATTTTAAAATTAACACGCATTTCAATTATTTTAATGTTAATACGTTATTAATATCTATAAAAATAAATATATTATCTTCTTTTTTAAATATAAAATGAAAAAGCAGCGCGCCACTGTTAAACGAGGTCCTGTGATGCCAGATGCGAATGGGTGTGGAACAGTTAGTATGTGGTTATGCATTTCGCGTATATCTACACGAAGTACGGAACTGGGCGGCCCTACCACACCGATCACCATAGATGCATAGCCGATAGTAGACTAGATCTTCCTCACACTAGTTATAACTTAAGTATTTTATATCCGATATCTACAAATTCCTCATTACATCAATTGTAGGTGATCTTACCGCCATGTCTAGAAAATAATGTTCATATGTGTAAAAAATACATTATTTTGACATTGTTATTTACCTTAAACAAAAACTTACTTATAGTGCGTTTGCCAACGAAATACTAGTTCGAAATAATATTTTAATATCAGACAGTGTTATTAACATTGTTGCATTTTTAAGGTCTCTCTGTGTTGTGCTCTTTTAGTGCTGATAAAGATTTCGTTGAGAAAACTTAAAATTCCGAATAGTTTAGAAATACCATAAAGGATGAGTCCTTTATGGTATTTCTAAACTTGATTGATATTGATATTACTAAAGGGACAACCCTTTGAGGATATACATCAACACTCCTTATTCAAATGTTTGCTCCAATTTTTGCATATAAATATAAGTATATAGTTTTTAATAATTTAGAACAATCTGTGGATTACTATATACAATTCATAGGCTACTCTAATCATTTCCAATCAGCTGTTATTTCTGTAGCTAGGAATTGAATTGGCTTTTTAATAATTAAACAAATTACAATTCATATTTTGAAAACTATTAGCAATGACTAACTAAATAAGAGTTCCCTCTTAAATGTAACAAATTTCATAGGTTTAGATGGGCCAGCAGATAATCAATATGTCTATAAATTGTATACGAAGTATGTAAATTAAGTAATGAGACTGATATCTTTAAATATTTCTATTTGAATATAATTACAATTGAACGTTGTCTCCGTCAAAATAACTCCCTTGGGAAGCCACACAGCGTTGGAGACGGTTCTGCCTTTCCTCATAGCAGTGCTGGAACTCGGATATTGAAATCGCCGTTAGCTGGTCGGTTACAGCCGTTTGAATGTTTTCGAGTGTCCCAAAATGATGTCACTTCAGATGAATTTTCAATTTCGGGAAGAGGAAAAAGTGACAACGACTCAAGTCAGGTAAATAAGGAAGCTAAAGAGCCACAGAAATGATTTTACGGGCCAAAAAACCGCATTGTCATGCAATTGCTCTTGATGTTCGGTCTCATACGTATGACCCTCTTTCGGAGTCTTTCGAGAACTCTCGGTTTTTATCGAGATATTGATTAACTGTCTGACCTTGAGGCATGAACTCTTTCTGAACGATTCTGACATCAGCATGCTCTTGAACTTTCTTGGGTTTTGGAGAGCCTGAAATATGTCACTCCATGCTCTGGCGTTTTGTTTCCGGGTCATACCCGAACACCCATCTCCATCACCAGTAATGACACGTTCCAAAAAATTTTCATTATTTTCAATCGATTCCAAAAAGTCAAGGCACCTTTCTCT
>JARFOC010028431.1:0-32664 GCA_031763485.1 Osmoderma eremita
CTAATATATTGCTTAGTCGTTAAACATCGTGCAACGATCGGTCCACCCACGATCTGCAAAGTTATTTATATTGAATAGTTATTGTAACCGTGAACGACAAGCAACAGTTATTATATTTGCGATTATGAAAAAACCCACAAGCATACCTAACCTACATATATAACAATAATTATTTATTTCCTATAAGTAAAACCGAAATACAGGAAATGTATAAATTAAGTATACACTATGCGGATGCCTTTGAATAAATATAATAAAGTAAATAAACCTCAAATGTGCTAGATGAGAACAAGTAAAGAAAAAGCAATTAAACAATCTAAAAGTTTTTGATTGCGGTAACTATTGGTTTAAATGAGCAAAAATTTACGTCAAGCATATCAGAAATTTTGTTATAATTGTTACACATCATAAACCCAGGTGACTTAACTACTTCTTCGACAAATAAACATACATTCATAGTATCCTTCTAATCAAGGAACATTAAAATTAACTTTACTCAACAGCCACGGACCGTCAATATTGTTATTCACACTTCTTAATATTGAGTTGCAAGTGATTGTATATAAACCAATCATTAACTGCTGATATATTTTTTTGCAGTTTAATGCAGCCTTCAATCGATCCCATTTCTTGAAATATCTTCAGATCATCAGCAAATATTAAGTGCTCGCTATTAATAATGTTGGTGATGTCATTTATAAACAGTAAGAACAAAATTGTACCAAGATTAGATCTTTTATGCAATCCAGAAATGGAACTATTAATGTTTCAGACCTCGTAGGGCAGTATTCAACAAACTGTTCTCCCCAATTAAAGACAATCTAAGCAGCGCTAACATGGAAGGTGAAACCCTAATAGCCTGCAATTTCCGAAGTAGTATGTAGTGGTCAACTTTTACAAACGCCTTCTGATTTATGTCGCTTCCGACACAAACTGAGTAAAATAACTGAGTTCGTAACTGTAGAACGTTTGGCCATAAATGCCTGTTGACTGAGCGAAATAAAGATTTTAACTGCATTATAAATATGCTCGTATAATATAGACTCGAAGATTTTTGCAAAGTTGCACATAATAGATATAGGCCTGTAGTTGCATATATCATCCAAGCTTCCAGATTTCAGGACAGGACACACTCTAGCGGTTTTCCAAATTTTTGGTATCTCTGATAATTTTAATATCAAATTAAATAGATAAGATAATGGTTCCACAAATATTGCAGCGCATTCACGAATAATAAAGCTTGGCACTCCGTCAACACCGGCTAGAAAGCTGTCTTTTGATTTTTTTAAGGTGATTTAGTAACAGTTCTTCGGAAATAGACGGTACGTTAGTAATTGATGAACCAATGTTGGGAAAATTTTGTAAGCCATCAAAATTAATATTTGATTGTAAATATACGCTGTTAAAGTATTCACCGAATGTATTCATTGGTGTACTCTGTGCTTTCCTACAATGCCATTATCTGGGGTGTGGCCACAAACTGGGAAAGAGTTTCTACAGAAACGTTTTATACGATTAATTTTTAATCTACCTTATAGAGGAAGTTGTAGAGAAACATTTAAGAACAAAAACATATTAACCTTTCCCTGTATTATTATTTATAAAGCATTGACATACATTAAGGAACACATGCATCGCATAGGGCAATACATTCGCATAAGACCAGACAACTAAATTTTATGACTATTCCACAACATAGATTAACATTAACAAAAAAATCTCCGGTATTAATGAGTCTAAAACTATATAATAGTCTCTCGGGCGAGGTACGGTCAATTGGTTGCTCTAAAATTTTCAAACAGCGCGTGAAGCAGATGTTATTGGAGAAGGCATTCTACACCATTAACGAGTGTAGAAATGAGTGGATTAAAATTTGTTGCCGCCTTGTATAAAATTCACTGACTTTGTACATTATATTGTGTACCAATTGTTATTGATATGTTGTTTAACACTGTTTGTATTTCGTCTTTTCTTTTATAATTTGTTTTACTTATGTATCTTATAATTGACTGGTGCCAATATCTGGATACAGATCTCACGGCAAATATTATTATTATTATTATTATTATTATTATTATTATTATTCATAATGTTGTGAGGGGTGTTAATTTCGACATTATTGTAGGTCATAATGCCTGGAATTCTAGTGTGGCCACGTTTGCTGTTTATAAGGCGCCACAATTGTTTTGGATCTTTATATGAGATTTCTGTTGGCACAATTTAAAGTAATATGTCTCGCAATGAAGTCAGTATTAACAGAGGTTCATTATCGATTATGTAGTATCACAACGATCAAATTAAGGTTTATTTGACATAATACGTTTGACATACTTACTTCTATAAAACAATTAATTTATAAAACCACACATATGATATTAATTCTCATTTTAACAGATATACGAAAACCACAAAGACAGAGGAGGAACGAAGACCAACAAGAACGGGGAAGCATATCTACCATATATTAGAGGATCCACGTATAGATTAAAGAAGACTTTGGGATGGAGAAACATTATGCTTTAACACATTTAAGAAAATAGGACTGCTTCCGCCTACCAAGGGTATACCACCGAAGCTGCAGACGCAAAGTTTATATGAACGAAAGTGCCATTGTGAGAAAAGCCAGATCGGACAGATACGACCGAGCAGCCAATGTAGAGTGAAAGAACGCCAAAGGACTAAAACATATAGAAAGCCCAGCATGAGCTGAACACCTGCATCAACAAGGAGATCACCGCATAAATTTCAACGACATATGGGCATCGGCTAGGGTGGCCCACTATTCCCAAAGAATTATACATGCACCTGTAGACATAATGAAGAATAGCAACAACTCCAATCGCGAGGATGGGTACCCGATCAGCAATGCTTGGAAATTGGCGTTACAAAACCACCCGCAAAGGATTCGGCTCAATGGACCTGAACATTCACGTTACATTTTTTTAAATCGCAGTCGTCTGATATGAGCCTCCGGAAACACATCAGCCTCTTGGCTTTTTGTATTTGTCTCCCATTTTTTTTACGCATTTCCTATTCCACCCATTCCCAAATCCTTGTTCCCTGTACCAATCTGTACAGGTCCTTGGCCGGTTAGTCAATATAGTCCTCGAGGTTCATGTTTGGTTTTTCAAAGGTTGCCATGTCTTCTAGGGTCTAAAGCCTTGCATTCACATAGGATGTAGTATAGCCCCTTCACACAGTCTACAGCTTAGATCCTCAATGTCCACCCCAATCTTCTGTAGGTGCCCCTTCAGTGCAGAGTGTCCTGTCAGGAGACGTATTACTGTACGAAGATGATTCCTACTAATATTTAATAGTTCGTCACCCTGTTTTACTAATGGCTCCTTAATGCAGGCTTTACCATGACTTTACCTAGTTGTATTTTTGCAGTATTCTTTTTATTGTTCTTGGACCCATTTTCGTATCTGCCCACGTACTGTGTTTTCGGACACTCCCAGGGCAAGTACCCTGCACTTTCGACTAAGTGGTGAAGAGATGTCTCTGTTGATTTTCCTGCTGGATATGCATATTGGTCTTGATGTATTGGTCGATGTGGTAATACATCATCCCTTATATGTGTGTCTGGCAGATTTTCTAAAGTCTTGGGCATGAATTATATAAGACTTATTGGTCGCAGAGACTTTGCCCTATATTGTCCCGTTTTGCCAGATTTGGGTATGAAAGTGACTCTGATTAGCCTTCATACATACATTACTCTGAAATTAGTTGTTCCGTAATAATCAATTGTGCGTTAAAATGTGATGCAAACCGTTGCCTTCTTAACAATACATACGGTGGCTACAATAGTATATACATATTATGTACTCAAATTAAATTACTCTACCAATGATATAATTCAAAAACGTTTTCTCGCATCCAGTTTCATATTTTCTAAAACAATAAAAGGTAATTCATTCAGTAAATTGTGTCTGTTTTTAATTCACTTCGCCTACCTACAGCATCGACAGCGCAGTCTATTACAATTTATCATAACTGGCATCGTTACCTGCACGAGGAAATGAACTTCTGGCGTTAGAAATCTGAACACTTGACATAATTATGTTTTAATAATTTTTCCGGAATTTCATTTCCGCATGCGAATTTAATCGGACTGCTAACCACCGCTATAATTTAGCTCGAGTTTATGTCTGTTACGTGAGCTGTGTGTATGGACTGACTCCGCATGTATATGTGCACATATGTATGTGTCTGCACAAAACATAAGTTGCCTATTATGGTATAAAGGCCGACTTTCATTTTTAATTTAGACGAGTACAATTCTATTCAATATCAATAGCTTGCCAGAAACTAGTAAATCCTTTTTGTATGTATTATTCTAATAAACTTAACTTGTATATCCCAAACATTTTAAACTCGTAATAACTAGTAGCGGGCTTCCCTAGACATAAAGTTATGTACAGCAGATAGTATACTGTATAGTTTACGTAACTTTGGTTCTAAATATGGATACTTTAATGTTATGAACCACAGCTTTATGCACTTTATGGACAATCATTTCTAAGTAATTGTGATTTTATGGCAATTAATATTACACTTAACAAGTGTGAGATTTGACCATTATCAAGTGATGTTGGTTTAACTTCATAAGGAATGATTATCATTAAGTTATAATAGCGTTACATTCTTCACATTATTAACCTCTTAGTTTTCTATGTAATTTTCTCTAATCAAAGAGAAAATTTAATACGGCCTTTTATCAGTCTATAAAAAAATTTCAGCACTCGATATGAGACCGCATATGCGTAATTAAGTGCCTCTGCTTTCTGTAGTAGGTAAATCGGATGTTTACATGGGTGCGACCTCGTGCAACATCGGGTGACTATAGGACCATAGATCAATATTTTAAATTGACATCTTTAATAATTTGCCACAGTCCCAATTTGTACAATTAGTCATAATATAAATTATTTGTTGCAATTTATTGCTCTTCATTGCTACGATGCTAACGAAAATCTCTGATCTCATTTAATTACAGTCTGATTGACATGTTTCTAACATCCAGTTCAGCTGAGTATTGACATTCTCAGACCAATGTGTTTGATCAAGTATTCGAGACCAATACGCAAACTCGTCGTCTCTGCTTTCAAAAAATCTTTTTTTTTTCCGGTTAACACATTCAATTTTGTATAAAATGTACTTTGGTCAACATCGCAAATTCTTCTTTTTTCAAAAACTTGTACCAGTATTTATATTTTTTTGTTTGCCTTGTACGAGTCCATATTGCGTTCCTGTAGGTCCAATGAAATTTCTTTTCTAGCCACTATAAGTACATTTACCATTTTTATCTCTTGTAGCATAAGGTATTGCTTCTTCGAAATGACATACAAGGGATTTAAAATTACTTCATACAATCAAAACTGTACGCAAATTGGATGACACTTAACATTCTTTCAATTTTCAGCGGCTCAACCCTCAGTAGTGCTGTACATAAAGGCAACTTTATACTATTCCTTGCTGACAAATCTATCGATGAATCCATTCCAAGACTTTCAGAAGTTACTTTGAACTTCAATCGAAAAAAACTGACGAATTAGGACTGCATTCATAGATATACATACATATAGCAAAGAGCAAATCGCTAATGCTTAGTGGTTTATCAATTAGTATTGAAATATATTCCCAACTCTATTATTGACGAGATTAGGGTTTATTTGGGGATCATCCTATTAATTTAAAATATCATATGAGTACCGTATTTATTCCAATAACCGCCGCATTCTAATAAACGCCACAAAAACATAATGCCGAATGGAATAAACGCCGCACTCTAGTAAACACCGCATCTTTATGGGAAGTGCACACAATCAATCCCCGCTAACTACATTCAGACTGAATTCCATATGTGATACTAAAACGAAGTCGTTTTGTATCAAAACTAAGTTGTAATACAATTATTTTGAGATTGATAGCAAAAGAATAGGAATGAGGATTTGGTTTGATTCGAAATAAACCTCGCACTCTAATATATACCGCACCTCTTTTAAACGCCGCAATGATAGATGCCCTAAATGATTAACCGCCGGGAAGTTTGTTAGAATAAATACGATATTAGCATGCGTAGACAGATACTGGTTCTTATTATTACAGAACACAACTTGAATAACACTGAGTGTAACAACAACACTTAGTGTTATTTAAGTGGCGTTCTGTGTGGTGCAAATCTCTAAGAGTGCGACGTCTAACATTATCTTCCTTCATAGATTCTGCTGAGGATGGCAACTTAGTTGCCGAAATACGTATCTGGAGTTCTCTATCGAGGTGGTAAGGATATTTTTCTATTTTCTATTTGAAAAATAAATGTGATATTAATCAACGAGTCATCGACGCAATCAATAATGTTCAAAATGGTAGATAAATTATTATTCATTCTTTATAAAATTAAAATTCTTGACTTTTCATAAAACAACTAATAAATTGCAGAAGGAGTGAACACATAAAAAGGAAAATAATGGTAAAACGCAAAAGAAAATAATCACGACCGTAACCAAGTTTGCATTTTTACGACGGCATTGGGTATGGTGAATACCAGTAAAAATTCTGGCCAAAACGAGGACTTATTTACATATATGCATGCAATTAAGGTATTACGGTTACGGGAGATAAGCCAATGCGCCCGCGATTCATTCACCAAAAACCAGTCCCAGGCTCATATGAAAACGACAAGCGGTAACTACGAATATCACGTAATTTGTACGACATATGTTTGTGTGTGTGTGTATGCACCATTTTTATTCGTCGTATATAAATAAACAAAAATAAAACGCGGGCAAGACACTTGCGAGACATTTCCTTATATAATAGGCGGGTCGAGTGTGGAAATCTATTTATACCGTTAATTATGTAAGCCTGACCGACATGGTGATGAAGTTATCGCCAGAAAGCGCATGTAATAAGGAACATGCTCATATACGTACGCATCATAAGGATAAGCTTCATCGATGTATGCGTGCGAAGATGTTGTGACAGATTACGTTCTTTATTGCAGAAGACGGAATATATTTACCTTTTAACGCCGAACGTTTTCTATTAGAGATATGTAGGATAAGAGATTGTCTTAACATTTAGGAAATCAAGTAACACTTATTTAAGCTTCAGGTTCGTATTTATTATTATATTGAAATACTAAGAGATGCATCCTTTTTCCTTTCTTCAAAGGGGTATTATCTTCCTCTTTGTTTCATTTTCAAGGCTAAATCAATAAACCGGTTTTGACATGTAGAGCTTTCTCAGGGTGATCCAGCTTAGAAGCCAGGCTATTCAAAGTTCCGATTTTCGAGGAGCGCGGAAAGATGGCAATTCTAGGGAAGTATCATTTATTGTGGTCTGATGGAGGTAAAATTTACTTGAGGATTTTTATACGTAAAATTAATTAATCCTTAAAATTGCTTTTGCTTGCACAATACCAGACAAATAGAGACGGCAACAATTTGTAGGTTCTAAATTCGCAAGGTTTGTAATAGATCAAGTATTAGAAAATTGTATCAGATTTAGTCACAGTTTAAGACAACTAGTTTAAAACAATATTGGCGCATTACCTTAACCACTTTGCAAAAATTAATTATCTTACTAGGGAATAGTTCAAAATTCAACTTTAGTTTAAGAAACTTCAAAAGTGCCAAAAACAATTAACCGTAAAAGATGCTATTATAGGCCCATGGTTTATGCTGGAATCACCATACTAGCAGGAGCAATGAGGGGGTACAGGCATTAAAGACGGACTTCAAAAGTGCCAAAAACAATTAACGGTAAAAAATGCCATTAAAGAATGTCGTAAAAAATGCGCTTATAATGGCATTTTTTACGGTTCAACTTAAGTATTTTTTATTACTAATGTGTTGCCGCTTTACATAGCTTCTGTTAGATTAAGGTTTGTAAAGAGTAGGAAAAATTGTGTTAGCGTATTTACTCAATGAAGATTTAGCGGCATAGCAGTGGAAGCACGGTTCCTTCAGAAGATTACGGGAAATATTACAATAAACGCGCACTGTATGAATAGAATTATTTTTGGGTTTTTAAATAAAAAGAGAACAAGCATTCTAAAACAAGGGCAATCCTTGTTTCAGAATGCTTGTTCTCTTTGTAGAGATTTGTACGCAGATTTTTATATATAGTTTACAATAATGTTGGCTTTTATTGACAATTTTGTAGACGCAAAATTATGTTACTTTGTCAAGACCAAGCCATCTCCTGATTTTAGAATTATATATATTCTTAACACAATTTGACAAAAAAAACGGATGGAACAACGTTATCTCAAAATTTCGAACGATATTTCTTTCTGCGTGTAATCTGTTAGTTGTTAATAACAATTATTAATACATGTGCATTCTTATCAATTTAAATAAATGTGGCTTAGACAAACGACTGTAACACCATTCAACTCCAAAGTTTTGGAAGAGACCTAAGTTGAAATTCCAACAAATGACACTAATAATAATCATGAATGTTCATGAATGGTATTAGTGGTGTTCTGTGAGATGCATTTCCCCCAGAATGCTACGTCTGACATTATTCTCCTTTGTGTTTTTCTGCTGATAATGGCAATACGTATTCAGATTTCTTTACTCAACAAGGCGGTAAGGGCATTTTTAAAATTTTAAATCGCTGTATCTTTGTTCCGTTTTCACGTCTAAATTACTGTGCAAATTTCTATTAAAGTGTGGTTCAACCTACAACTTCAACTTTCCGTTTTTCGTAGTGAGGTGAAATTTCTGTCTCTTAAAGGTGTTTATACACAGAACTAACTTCATTCTAACTTCAGTGTGGTTTCATATTTTTATCATTACATCTTACACTATTAATTAAATTTTCATTCATAAATTTCTTACTTACAGTTCCCGATTGTGTTTTGTTTATGAATAAACTATGCAGACAGCATACAAAATTATAATAAAGAAAATTTTCATTTGGCTGAAATTTTTTCATATAATTACATATGTATTTTATTAACAATTATTGAAAATTACTAGAAACTGTTGCTCCTATATGTATATGTGTGTGTATATGTTTTGCGATATTTTAGAACATACAACAGGTAGTATCATACTCATGCGGAACATGCAATTTAATAAATACCAATTCGTGACGGCACAAAAGAAAGTATTCACATTTAGTCCTCTATTACGTGCAAGGAAGATTGCACTTCTTACTAGAGGCATCCTCGAGTAAGTCGTACGCGTCTTTGCCGGCAGCATCGCTGCATAATCGAGGTCGCTGTGGAGGTGCTCAGATTCACTCGCATGCACCACGAAGCGGTTTTTCGAATAGTAAAAGCGAACCGAACCAATTAGAAGGTCAAACATCCACTATTGCTGGCGTTACCGCTACTAGATTGATGAATCGGAATTGCATCAACTTAGGGAAACATTATTCTTCTTCGTGATTTTGATGAGGTAACGGAAATTGATGAACTGTACCATCTTTAGCGGTAGGAAAATTTAAGACATGTCTTCGATTGCGTAGGTTAACAGTATTAGAATAATGATACAACAATCATACTGGGACTTTGAACTTGCTATTTTAGTAGTAATGAGTTTCGTAGATCAGCAATTACAATACTTTAGTTCGATATATGTTATAGAAACTATTTATAAATTATAAATTTGAAGGGTTTACATGTTTTGGAAAGCTGTATTACCATGATAGACATTCTTATTTATTATGTTTCAGCTCCACTTTGGCATGAACATTGCTATAGGTTAAAGTACATACATTTCATGTTCAATAGATGTTCCAATTCTTTGCTGATTATATATAAAATAGAAAATGTGTAGCTATCCTATTACCTATTACATACAATACTGTTGTATAAACACGAATGAAGTGAAATAAGATATGCTAGTATTGCTAATAAGCAAACATTTACGAGATTTAACTGTTCCATTGTTAAATATAATTGATTTTTCTAGTCGCTAATATTTAGTACACCAATACAAATCAATGTCCATAATACAATCTTAAAATCCAGCATCCACTGTGATGCCAAAGCTTGAATACCAATCTAAATTAAAAAAGGAATAAAACAAATTCTGGCTGTGTAATAATTGTATTAATATCTACGATTGTTTAAAAGTTTCGTCAAGATTAATGAAGAAACGATATAATTATTATGTATTTAATGTAAACAGGTGTTTCTGAAAGGTGGCATGCATATTAATTTGAAATGAGTATAGATGATTTTTGTTTGAAATTTTATTTTTTAATCTATTACACTCTAGAAGCCTAAAGTTAGGAAGACCAGTCTCGATTATAACAACTGTCAAGAGTAACAGGGTAAATAACGGCGCCATCTTTTCAAAACTTATAATGCATGTATAAATGTTACATGCCATGCGTTGGATTCGATCACGGCAATCAGAGGTTTCTCTTGGTGTGACTTTACATTTTAGCTCACCTTCAACTCTCGGAACTAGATTTTTTTCAATACTGCCCGACTAGTGACGTAGTCGCTTAGTGACTCACCCACAACGCTCGAGGTCTTGAGTTCGAATCCGGGTACCGCTCTTAGGGTGAGCTTTTGCTACTTGGTAAATGCTGACGGCCAACATCTTAAGACGCTACATGGGCGCTGTTGGGGAGAGGCATGAATTATTATTAACATTTGTCAAGTGGATTTGCTAATTAGGGCAGAATTATTTAGGAAAAGACAAATCAACCCTCTAAAAAAAAACAAATTCGGGCGGAAAGTTGGAAATGTTAGCACAAAATTCATTTCCTCGAATATTCCTTGCAATATATCTATCTAAGGATCAAACATTTCAAGATCAGTTGGAAAGATTTTGGAAATTCGAAGATTTTGCAGAGAGAATACCGATGCCTTAGAGAACAAAGTGTGTGAACAGATATTTAGTAATACAGTGAAGCGAGATGGCATTGGACACTTTATGTTACCTTACCATTAAGGAATCAGTAGAAGAACTTTGATATCTAAGAAGCATCGCTATGTCAAGATTCGTGCAATTAGGAAGAAAGCCTCGGCAAAACAGGTACTTAAGGAGAGAGTATCAAAGCTTCATTACAGAATATGAAGAACTGGGACACATGATTGAAAACCAGACCCACACAGATCAACCGAGCTATCTTCTACACCATCATGGTGTCTAAAATCAAGGTAGGACGACAACAAAAATCGGAGTGGTTCTTGATGGATGAACAAATAGAGATACATGGTTGTCTTTAAACGATGTAATGTATCGTGATTCAAACATACAAGAAGATTTACTTGCAATTGTCTTTAGTGAAAGTATGTCGGCGTTCATAAAGGAAATGTGCTGGCAAATACTAGTTAGTGAAGACCAACGCAAATTGCAACGAACATTGTGGAGGCGAACTCCAGAGTAATGCATTCGAGTTTTTGATCTAAATACAGTTACAGTTAAGCGGAACCACATCTGGCAAGTAGAGGTTTGGAGCAACTAACCTTTGAAAATCGAAAACAGTACCCAGATGCCTCCGAGGTTATTTCATCTGATTTCTATGTAGACGATCTGACCACAGGGGGAAATACAATAATTGAAACTCTCCAATGTTAAAACTACGGAAACAATCCTAGCTTCAACAGATTTCGAATTACACAAGTGGGGTACAAATAACCCAACAATATTGAAATCTTTAGACACTACTATACAAGTCAACCGATTGGATTTTGAAGACAGCAACACAAAGAAAACGGCAGGGCTATATTAGTCATGCGCACAAGGCACACTTCACTTCAGTATTCAACACATAAGAAACCAAAGAATGACAAAACGTACCATATTATCGGATATTTCAATTATCTACAATCCCTTAGGAGTTCATCCCTTAGGAGGTCCATAGCATAGCAAAAATATTTCTGCAAAATTTGTGGGCATGCAAAATCACGTTGGATGAATCAATTTTAACAGAAACTTATACAAAATGGAGAACTTTGCGTAGAGAATTATCGGTGTTAAATAAGTTACAACTACCAATATATGTCGATGATCGAAAATAATGTGGGGCGAGTCGAATTGCATGGATTTTCTGGTGCGTCTAAACACGCATTCGGCACTTGTATTTATATGAGAACAGGAATCGGAGACAGGAAATACATTGTGAATTTTTTTCTACAAAAGCTTGAGTGACTCCATAAAAGCCATGACAATACCTCATTTGGAGTTATGCAATGCTGCAATTATTAGTCCAATTAATACAGAAGGTAAGTAAGCTCTCCTTTACAGAGGTATTTTCGTACCCCAGCCAGCCCATTACAACCTTTCGTAGGAAATAGAATAGAACAAATCCAGACAATCACCAGGCAACGAGATTGGCAGTATGTAAGGTCTCAACACAATCCTGCTGATCCTCTAACAAGAGGAGAGAGTACATATCAAAACCACAAGTGCGGCATACTTGGTGCACTTTGTAAAAAGAGTTGCAGATCGATACACTCCTACGAATCAAAGATGCCAACCAACCTCTAATTCATTGGAAACTAGGTAGAACAGTGGAGCTTCCATTCTGGCATCGACAGAATCAGTTGAGTGGCATCTATCAAGACGTGCCTTTCTTGCCAATTTTAAACAATGACATGTGCTACCTATTTAACTTATTATTAATTGAGGTATTATTTTTGTTTATTGTTAGTTTGATTCTATTGAGACAACTCTTTCAAGGCGGGGTGCATGTTCTGCAGGTAGATTGAAACGGTACAGGAGTGTACAAGGGTGTGTGTTTGATGCAGACGAGAATATCATGAGAGTAGAATAAGTATGAATCTACCAGTTTTTTGTATCATAGTATGAACGCAAGGAGTGGTATGAAGTGTAAACATAATAAACGAAGCAAAAGTAAACATTAAAACTTAATTGTAACAGCAGTTCATATCCGGATTCGACTGTGTACGGTAACATAGCGGTCAGAACGAGCCTGTTTCAAATTATGCAATTTCATATAATTACGCATACGTACGCATATTAATAACGTAGCCGTCAAAATTGTGTTTCGACACGAGTTCAATTTTATTAAAGGTGTCTATACGTTTGAACGTGTTCACAATTTATTATTTAGCGTGTGTTACACAATCCGGAAAGTTGTTTAGCACTGTTTCCTTATGTTTTTATTTTGTAACATGTGATATACTTACCACAATCACATGGACATGATATTTAGTTTAATGAATTTCTATAATATAATTTGTCTGTGACGTGCGATTAAAAAGAAAATTTTACACTTGTTTCCTACATTAGATAATTCAAATTTTGTCTGAAAGCTATTCATTTGTAACTTACATTATCATGTATATTACTGTGCTTTTGCGTTTATGAGTAATAATTAAAATGTTGCAGAAGTTGTAACGTGTGTACATATACACAGTGTTCAAAGTCAGGCGATCACCACTGCTAACTTCCCAGGTAGCACAGTTCAGATTTTTACGTTGAATAAACATTTATGAAACGTTTAAAAGTGTATTGCCTGGGTTCGGTATTATTGGAGCTGTGATGCTGGTTAAATCAGCAAATTAGTGGCATTTCTTGTTCTGATTGAAATGGTGGAAACAGATAAAGAAACAATTAAACATATTCACAAAAACTCTTTTTCATTTGATGGAACACGCAATGTATTTTATTAGTGTTCATCATTGTAGAGAAAAATCAGTAAAAGCATTACAGCTAGTACTATCAAATGCATGATATACGGTTTCAATTAGATTAATATCCTTAATATACTTAGAAACACGCATCACAAATCCCAAAGATTTCGAGGTTTCAGATACGGCATTAGTAATGTGATCTTAGAGAAACAATCGTCAATGCTATATGTGAAGTTGATGAAGGAGGACATGCGTGCATAAGAAGCTACATAACATTTATAGATGTTAATTTGAAACTTTGAGTCCAACACTGTTTGTTCTGCTCATGGATGATGTAATAAAAAACGTGGGCAACAGAATTCGAAAGACCCACGTGGGCTACAATAAGTTGATGCCGGTCTATATCTCGGAATGTGCCTTTGCCGAAGACATGATGATATGTGCTCCAACGGACGAGGAACTTCAAATAAATCTGACGATATGGAAGGAAGAACTGGAGAATATAAACCTAAAGATCAACATGAACAAAACAAAAGGAATGATGATAGGTAAACTAAATAGATCAATTAGTATTGTATTGAACCAAGAAAAGATAGAGCAAGTGAATGAATACTAATACTTGGGAGTATGGCTGGAAAGAGGAGGCAGTGAAGAAAATGAAGTGCAACAACAAATAAATATCAAAGTACTTATAAGAAAGTTGGAAATAAGTGTTAGAACCAAATTAACAGTGTACAGGTAAATGTTTATACCAATTCTAACATACGGGTCCGAAAGCTGGGTATTAAACCAAGCACAAAGAAGTCGAATTCAAGCTACAGACATAAAGTACTTAAGAGCCGTGAAGGGAGTCACCCGTATGTATAGAATAACAAATGAGGATATCAGAAGGGAACTGGGCGTTGAATCAACAACTAGTGTTATCGAGAGGAACCAACTCAGAGAGTTTGGACAACTAAACCACATGAGCGAGAAGCGACCAGCTAGACTGATATGGAAAACGAAGGTGCAAAGCAAAAGAGGAAAGGGAAGGCCAAGGAAGACCTGGAATGATGAGGTGGCAAAGATCGTGGGTAGAAGAGGCAAGTCGTGGATAGAAGCCACAACCGGAACTGAAATACCTTACACCATCGGGTAGAAAGGTTATATATATATATACAAGATTATATATATATATATATATACATAATTTATATATATACATAATTTGAAACTTACAAATCTGTCAACGTCAGATTGTAGCACTAAGGAATCACTGATGGTGGATATTAGTTTAAAAAAATTTATATCGTCGGCATAATCTAGGACTGGCCAAATGAAGGAAAGTAATAAATCATTAATGAATAATTTGGACCTTGAGGGACTCCAGAACTGGGACAAAACTCATATGAGGGAAATCCAATGTATGGCACCGCTTAAATAAGATTCTAGAAGTTTGATAATCGATGGAACAAAAGAACTTACCTTGTGTAACAGGATTTTATGATCTATTGTGTCAAAAGCTCGTGAAAAGTCACCCTAGCTAAATTGGTAACAGTGGACCGTCCAGGAATAAAGCCATGCTGATAAGGTGATGCATATACACGCACTTGGTTATAGATGTGGTTATAAATGTATTTTGCGTAGACTTTAGCAAAATTAGAGAGAGTAGAAGTAGACCTGTAATTCCACAAAATTGTTGGGTCATTCTTCTTTAACACAGGAAAAATCTTGGCACGTTTCCATAATAAAGGAAAAGCAGCAGTTCGTATAGATAAATTAATGATGGTTAATAAAGGATAAGCAAGCGCATATCTGCAGTCACGGACGTGAAAACTCCGAAATAAATCGTCATCGGCAGTTAGCTTATTAGGGAAACACGCCATAATTTGTGTAAGCTCATCTTTGGTCGCGGGGAGAATATTGAATGCCAGTATACTTGCCAGCTGGCCCTGTCAAGGTGATTCTATGTTCCATTTGGGTATGTGCAGCAGAAGGACTGAACGTTATTGAAGCAGACAAAATCCTTTAATCCCCAAAATCGCTTTAGTTTGAATGTTTGGTGTGGTTTAGTAGATTCAGAAATTATTGTTCCTACTTCTTATCATGGCATCTTGGCTGGGAAACGCGATGTTGAATTATCGGTGCTTGACAAGGAAACCTAATCTTGGATTATTAGCGCCAGTTCTTGAAGATTTTGCAGAAAACATACCGTCGGTTGATTACTTGCCTATTAATTCCTAAGATGATAGGGCACCTGCTCTTATTTACTTTGAAACTACAAATTTGCTGAGCAGGATCTTTAATAATAGATAGATAGGAACTAACGCAAGAAACAATTCGATGCCTTACACGATCCGCTGAGTTAACCACTATAGATTTATTATCTATGGAGCTGCAAACCAAAATTACACGCACTTAGAATTATCCTCAAAGAGGCAAGAAGTATTATAAGGAAAGCTCAAAAATTTCTTGAGGAAATCGACAATACTTTTGAACCTTATAACATTTATAACTGGGGTATAAACCCACTGGATTAGTTAGCTTATCTTTTTTGCATAAAATGTACATAAGTTTTTGTTACTTCGATAGAATTAGAGTGATCTATTAATTGTAAAAAAGGTAAAATTTGTACTTGTTTTATTCTATCAAAATAATTCTATAATCAGACACTTCATTAAAACTTTAGCTAGAAATAGAAATACATAAACATTTTGTGATTATTATTAAATGAATGTAAATATCAAGGAAGCATGGAAATGATAATATATCAGAGGATCTCGGGCAAGTTATTGTTTGAGATCCTTTATATTTTCTACTAAAATTTATGCTTTAACTAGAGTTAAATGGAGTCGGCTTGGAGTTGACTTCACCCAAAAAACCAAAAGTAAACGTTGTAGAGAATTTTTTTATTTTTGGGCACAAATTTTTTTTTGAAATCACACCCTAATTTCACATCCTGACGTTAATCGTGATTTTCTAAATTAATCAACTGCATAACTCCAATAATAACGAAGTTAGCAATGATGAACACTTAACTCTTGCCATGGGGTATACCTAATTATTGTTTAAACAGATTGTAACAAACGCAATCTCATATTATTTAAAATAAGACATCAACGATGATTTTGTATTTTTAAAATATTACGTCAATGCTCGGCAAAAATTTGCTTATTATTATTTTATTTATGCTTATGTAACTAATATAATATCGAATCTTTATTCCAATTTCCATATTAAGTAAATGTGTGTTGTATTACCAAAACTTTGTTTGACTTAAAGTTCTAACCTTTTACGTTATTAAATTACCGGAAAATTTCTTTTTGGTATTGAATAACAGAAACTTACATATACAAAGTTACGGCAGCTAGAGATGACATTTATATTCAGAAAGTTTTGACAATAAAATACAGTTGCAAGTAACTCCAACATCATAGGAACTTAATTCAGTTTAAGAATCAAAAGAACATCAACAACGAAAAGCAATTTTCAATCTTGTAAAGTAATGCATTTTATTCTGTTTACACAATATTACTACTCTACAATCATTTACAAAACATAAAACTTATAGGTAATTGTACGCGCAGTTAAAGTCATGAACGGCTTCCTCCATTCATGATACGTTAAAATACCCACCTAACAATCTGCATACATTAGTAATAAAACCGGTACAGCATGTAGAAATAAAATTTTATGGACATCATGTGGGTGTTTCTTTTGAAACTACGGTTTATGTGTGTTATCGTAATAGTTACTTGGTTGGTAGCAGTATTTTATAATATTTTGTGTTTGTGGGTCTATTACCTCAATTATTTAATATCTCGAGCTCCCATAACATTATACGCATATGCATGCGTATAATGTTATAAGCGCATTTCCCATATCACATTAAATGAAGGTCAAGAACAGTAATATGTAATATAGGATTAATGAAACTATGTAGGCTTTCATGACCGGTATTTAATAAATTTCTGTTTTCTTCCGGGCTTAAGGGTCGTGGTCTATGAAATTACTTCCAAATGTTTCATGCGGCAAACATCTTCATTGGCGAGATATTATTCTCGACAAATGATACTTATAAAAACGTGTTGTCACTAAGTTGACATTTAACAAATAATATTTTAATGGACAAATTGATATCCGAGCAAAAAACCAAAACCAAATCTACACTGCCAGACAGTCCTTTATTCATCCTCCAACCCTTCATTCGAGTCTGCCGCTATGACAACACCACACCCAGCAGGAGCACATAAAACTGGACACCAAACTTTGTTTATTGTACGGTTCTCCTCTTTTCTATTGAAATTGTTAGAGTTCTTGTAAATTTCAATTGCTTCTCTATAAAGACGGGTCTGTTAATCTGAAGCAGTGGACAGAACTTCTGTGATGTTTTCAAAACAAATGAAATTGGGAGATCGATTACGTTCCGCCAAAGAGCTTAGAAATCCTTTATTATCTAATGGAGTATATACATAGTTTACCGTGTTCTTGTGGTGCAATATACATTGGCAATATAAAACGCAGCACTGACACACGCCTAAAAGAACTTAAGAGAAATTGTCAGTTGGAACAAATTCACAAATCAGCAGTAGCCGAACATGCTCTCCAGGATGGAAACCATCATTTGTACCGCCAAACAGCAGTAGTGCATGTTTTCAAAAATAGTTTTGTTTTCGTTCATTCGGCTATACGGTTGGCGATGGAAATCTACGTATTCCCGAAACATGTGTTCCGAATTAATCAATTTATTGTGAGGGAGGAGTGATCCTGTAAAATGTGTTTTAAAAATTTCCTTAAACAATTTTTTCTTTCTGGTATTTATCAATCAGCCTTCGAATAAAATATCCCACATATTAAATATGTTGACAGTTTTGTTATGTAAATAACAAATTGACATACATTCGCATGCCATCAATACAAACACTAAAATACAGATTTTCCTCATGAAGATGCTGTTTGTTTTATAAATTATTACAACTCTGCTTTAACGATTATTCAATTTTTTTTAACATTGCAGAAAGAAAGCAAGCCCTATAAGTGTATTGTAACAATATTTTTTCATTTGTATTCATACAAAGAAGTGGCAAAACTGTGCGGTAAGAGGTGAAAGGGCTATATATTCCTATTTCAACCAATATTTACATAAGAAATTCAAAAGAAACTATATGTAGTTCTTTTTCTAACACCCTGTAGCACTTAAGCCGTAAGTGTAGAAAATTAAGTATGTTAAGTATTTCCTACTTGAAGCTTGTAAAATGAATGGAAGCAATCAAATTAAACCAACTAAGAAATGACTATACTATAGACGATGTAATAGTAATCGACTACGAATACAATTTAAATGCACCAGTGAAAGTATCGGCAGTGCTTTTAGACGGTCAAGGTCAGTTCAACGTAAAACCTATTGTTATGTAACTACTCTAGAATACTCACATAATTTTCACTAATTGTAATTATCACCATAACAGCAACCTTCTGTCAAAGAAATAATACAATACTACAATAATACAATAAATCTTGTCGCAAATGAACAAGACAATTCGTCGTTATTTCACCGCTATTCAAAAGCAATAGGAGCACCCAACGAACGTGTGAAAGGTAGCTTGTAAAATCGGTCGACCAAAACTGTACGCACTTTGAGGTGTTTATAGCTATAAGCACTATTACAACATCCAGCTTGAAACATTAATTGGGACAACGAATAAAGAACTTAATTACTAAAATAATTACGCTTGCGTAATGCCGACTGATAACCTGAACTAAAACGGTACCCACTAAAATCTGTTAAATCAGGTTTATTATCGTAGCAAGCAGCTGAACTTTGTTGTTACCAAATTTCCGTGTGTTGGTCATTAAAAATTACTTTTCATTCCTAAGAAAAGGAAGCGCTGTTGGAACTTGCATCAGGAAGCAAAATGATGTAAAGATAATCACAAAAAGCTATGCTAATACTTCTAAAGTCAAGTCAAATATAAATAGTATTTATTATTTACTCAGATTTGCTGATTTTTAATAGAGCTTTTCCTTCCTTTATATTAGTATGGGCTCATAAATCCACTTTGTTTACACAAATACCAGCCTATTAAAAAATGAATTAGCCGATATAGGAATAAAGTTGTAGAAATAGCAAACAAAAATGCTAAAACTACACACAATAGTTTTAATTTATATACAGATAATACAAAACCTTGTGAGGACCGCACATTCACCAGTAACATGCGTCTTTGATATGTGTAACATAATAATAGTTCCATTTATAAATCATACCGAATTAAGAGGAGAATTAATGATAATTTAGAATGTCATAGACCAACATAACGTAATATCTAACATTTACCGCAAGCAATGATGAGTTAGAAAGGGATACCATAGTGATATAATACTGATATAACAGTGATATAATAGTGAAGGTACTATTATATTCATGCATCAAAATTTACTATCCAATCATCGGCATTATATTACATAAACCATTGTTAATATCTAAAAACATCATGCGATTTGCACAAATTTGTTTCTAAAGTTTTCTTTTAAATTTATAACTTAATTTAATTCAATCGGCATATTATTAAAGATATTGTTTTTATTTAAAACAAAAGTAAAATTGTGCATGGTCACTTACGTAGTATGTTAAAGTATGAATGTCTTTAAAAAAAGACAAATAAAAGGGTAAACATTTGTATGTTTTAAATTTATAAAATCTTAACCACTTGCTGCCATATCATTTCTTTCTTTGGAGAAAAGGATACAATTTGCAATTTCTTTCTATAACACAAGTAGATTATATACAGGCAGCTTACGGTCTTATGATTTCATTTTCAAGTGGTGATTAAACATCTTAAAATAAGGTCATTAACGTAAAAATATCTTAACAAAGCTGCGTAATAAGAGAGATATTAATGTTAAAAAGATTGTAGTTTTTATTTTTAAGTGGTGATTAAGCATATTCATTTAAACAATTTTTTTATGTTTTTCATGGAATCCACTTCACACTAGTTGTTCAAAGTTATCGCCGTATCGTTGAACGCAAAATCCCACTGGACGTATCCATGAATTGGCATAATTTATTAGGCCTTGGTCTTGCCTTCGAATTGTCGCGGCAACTGCCTCAACGGAGTTACTAAAATCATCTAAATCAATTATGTCGTTGGTGTATACCATGGTCTACATAACGTCCCATATGTAGAAATCAAACGGGTTAAGGTCGAGTGACCGAGGAGGCCATGGCATAGGACCACGTCAACCAATCCACTTATTTTCAAACACATTATCTAAATGTTGGCGAACTAAACGATTAAAATGTAGCGGTGCGCCATCGTGAAGAAACCACATTTGTCGACGTACATTCAAAGGAACTTCTTTCAATGGCTCCATCAAATGATTTTGCAAAAACAAGAGATAATCATATCCATTCATTCGATTTGGCAACACAAATGGGCCAATAAGTTGTCCGTTAACCAGTCCAAATGGACCGTTGACCAGTCCGGCCCAAAGGTATATCGAAAATCTATTCTGGAAATGATTAGAACGAACAGCATACGGATTTTCCACAGCCCAAATATGAGTATTACGACAGTTATTTATACCGTTACGTGTAAACATTGCTTGATCCGTCCCCAATACAATAGAAGAAAAGTTTGGAATTTCTACACGTTTTTATAGAAACCATCGGCAAAACTGTAAACGCAAAGGAAGATCTTCAAGTTGTAAAGCCAGTACATTTTTACATGGAAAGGATACAATTGATTCTCGCGCAGTGTTCCCCAGACAATTCGATTTGATACATTCACTTGGCGAGATATTTTTCGAGTACTACTAGAAGGATCTTCTTCGAGAAGATTTAAGATTTCTTCTTCGGCATCCAAAATTCGTTGGTGTCGGCCAGGGCCACCATCTCGACCTTGACGTGACTAATGACAGCTTGACAGATGGGAAAAGTTACAGACATCACCCTACTTAGTAAAAAATTCACTAATAACCTATCGTTTACATTTATGTTACACAAGTTGTTGATCAATTGTTTAAGCGTTAAAAACCTTTTTTATGATGGTTAATCACCACTCAAAAATAAAAAAATAAAAAAAAAAACACAAAAAAAATTTACGTTAATATCTCTTTTATTATGCAACTTTATTAAAGTATTTTTTACGTTAATCGCATTATCTTAATGTTTAACCACCCCTTGAAAATAAAACCACAAGACCCTGTATATGCATCTGTAGTTAAAAAAACGCAAACGAAATCGAGTATCACATATTGAAAATAATTAATCAGAAACATATTACAGAGCTGTTGACCTCGACATATTCCGCCAAACTTTCAAACGATCGCATGTTAGAAATAATTGCAAGTAAAGATTGTGGATATCTAAGCGTATTTTTATCAGTTAAGGTGCACTACTTTCGAAATAAAGTTGTTGAATAGTTTAAAAAAATTAATGGTAAAAGTTACTCAAGCTTCTTTTTTTAAAGACATCACTGACTAGTGTACGCATTCGCGGTTGCTGCAAGGTCGTCCACAAAAGTCAGCGATACAAAAAACAGTGCCGCAAATTAATTTGGAGTAAGGACAGACAAGTAAAGGTCGTCTTATTGTTAGCGTATGCATTTAAAGTAGGAAATCTCGTCGGAATCTTTGAACTTGTGATGTATGTGTTTATTTTTATAATTATGTATGTAAATGCACCTACATAATTTATTCATTCTGCGTGAAGTGAAATGTAATTATTTAATATCTTGTATACTTTCACATTGGTATATTGGTCGATGGAAATGTTTCTTATTTAATTATTTTTCAAAATAAATTGTCTGGGACAAGAGGGACAAAATAAACACATATAGCTGCATATAGATATCTGAGATCAGGCATAGATGACGCTATATTGGCGGAGCGACAAGTAAGTTTACAGAGCAATGTTTCTAACAATAATGTCCGTTATTATTTAAATGTGTAAAGCAGATGTTTCGACAGTATTGGATATAAAATATGTTTGCATTTCTTAAGGTTGCCACTTGCACATCTTTCAGATGCAACAGATGTAAACTAATTTTCTCTTATGTAACACTAGATGAACACTCACACCATATTACCTACGCTTCGAAGAGGATATTTTCCTTGAAAAATAAACCTCGAGGAACAAAAAAATTTTTGGTGGCAAATCCAGCGACCTTGTTGGTCAACGAATATGTCCATGGCTACTTATTGAACGGTTTCCGAAAATATGAAATAAATATTGGGGCACTACTGAACTAGTACGCGCGGAGCAGACATCCTGTTCGTACCAAATTTGCTTCACGTTTACATCCGGTACGTTAGTATAATTTCATTAGCTAATAGATTCTTATACTTTGATGCTAGTGGCGTAGTCGCTCGTCTACGATGCTGGGGGCCTAGGGTTCGAACCCCCGGGTGCCGCTCTCATAGTGAGCTTTTCCGTGGTTGTCCTTTTGTTTGTTGTTTTGTTTGTTTGTATCCTAATGCAGAGACTTAACACAACAGCCTTGAGGCCTATTGTATCACTCTGCATTAGGTTTGTGTAAATGTGTATTGTGTGTGTGTGAAGTGTATGGCTTGTTACTGCCTCTCCTCACCGTAGGAGGGCAACAGCGTTGAGTTATACTCAACACTGAAGGGTACCGGGAGAGGTATCGACTACCCTTGCTGCACCCGATCTTTATAGAAAATCGATGCCGCAACCGAGATTCGAACCATCAACATCCGCTACAGATGCCTAGCGCTCTTATCACTGCGCTATCCCGGCAGTGTGCTTGTCCTTACTCATCTGGCAAATGCTAATAGTCCAGATCTTAAGTTGCTCCACGGGCGCAGGCGTAATAATAGTAACTCATGGCCGTCGTGACCCCCTGTAATTGGCTCGCGCTGTTGGGGGTGAGGTATGAACTATTATTATTGTTATTATAAGTCTTCCGTAAAATCGAAAAGTGTTAAATACCTGCAACATTGGATGCTTCCACAGTTATTTAAGCAACCGAGTGCGGCTGGCTTGAGGAAAAAGTGTGTTTATATGCAGAAAACGAACATCTAGTGACGTTATATTTACATAATTAAAATAATATTTGGAACAACTTAACGGTTCAATTGACACATCTTCACAAATTTGTCTTAGTGTGCCAAAATCAAAATCGTTCTCTAGAACACTTTTGAACACTTTTTTGCGTCTTCTACCACACATAGCAGTGCGTGAACATATTACACTATTTGCAAAGATGCCACTAACGATCAGTTGTTCCGTGCACATACAACCATACTTCTTTTATCTTTCACCTACGATTTAATTCTTTTTTCAACATGTTCACGGGCAGATGGAACAAATCTCTGTAATGTGCCCCATTGGTAATTTGCAGAACCGAATATTTATTCCAAAAGAAGTCATATACTTGGTTTTCTAGGAAATATCAAAATAAAGGTAGCATACAGGAATAGGAATGTTGTTTGTCCTATACGTGACGTTGACAATACCTTTTGGACCAACACATTAAAGGGATATTACAAACTACATATTGAATTTTAACGCCATCATAATTTAGGTCCGGCATTTCTGCTATAAATTGTATAACTTTCTCCAACATCGGTCGTTTTCGTAACGTAGGCAATATTTTTAAAGCAAATGTAGAACCACGAAATAGTATTTACGGCAGCGTACATGTTTAAACAACAGATCTCGTTGAGGCTCGCACTTATACTGCAGGTAGTATCGGAACTCCGCACCGCCCATCGGCGCCAGTAAGCAACTCTAATTATTACCTGAGATAATAATAATTTGTTCTACAGACTGTAAAGGCCTAGGGCTAATAAAATACTAATATTAGGAACTTTTTTGAAGTGCTCTACGGACTACGTTTCTCCATTCTCCTCTATTCCCTACCATCTCCTTCCAATTTTCTATTTTCATTTCTTTGATCTTCTTCCACATTATTCATCCATCTCTCTCTCTCTTGGTGTCCCCTTTTTCGCTTCCCCATTGGTTTTCTGGTAAGGGCTAACTTTGTTAACCTTTATCTGCTTAGTCTTTCTACAAGCCCCAAACATCTCAATCCTTGGGCTTTGGCAAACGCTACGATACTGGGGCTTTCATATGCTTCTTCTACTTCTAGGTTGGTGTGTCTTCCTCATCCTTCCTCGGTTCTTACTCCTCCATATATAGCAGGCAGCATTTTACTTTCCAATCTTTTTATCAGCTCCACTTGCATCTTAGTCAGGATCCGCGTTTCACAGGCATATGTGGCGGTAGGTCGTATTTTATAGATCCTCTCTTTTGTTTTTTACACATATTTTAATTTTATTAGACTCTTCAGGTTTCCGTATTTCCAGTTTCCTTTCGCAATTATTGCTTGGATTTCTTGTTCTTCACGCCCATTTTCTTTAATATTTACTCGCAAGTAGACAAATTTACTTACTCTCTCGAAAACATATTTTTTGTTGTGTTTTTGCGCTCACCACCAGGTTATCTTCTCCTCGCAATGGTTTTTCTGTTTCTCCCATAACCATGTATTTCGTTTTATTGCTTAAGATGCCAACCCAAATATTATAATTTTAGGGGTATTCAGTTCTCGTATCGTATTTTTGATGTGGAATTTTTGTACCCCAAACACGTTCAACCGAGAGGCTGTGTTTACGATTTAAAGAGATAGTTAACTCATCCATAAACACAATAGATATTTTCAGCAAGTTTATTAACGGGCCACAAAACATACTGCGTTCGAATTCATCTTGCGCAAATATTTCATTAGTTCTGTGTAGCCAATATCTGTGCGATGGTATACCTACTTGACCTGTATAATACTAATGTACATTCCGGTTATACGAACCGTTTTTCAAGGATGTGTTTGACATACACAAATTATAGTTTATTCTCCTGAATAACACTTTTGAAAAATTTATTATTTATTTATAAAACTTAAACTAATGAATAATCTTAAAACTACATGTTACATGTGAGACGGCTTATTCCGAACTACTCTGAAAAGGTTAAAACATTTACAATTACAGTTCGCTTGTTTGAATAACATTCTGCGAAATTGATAATGTTATCCAGAACCTGTTTAGTTTGCGTATAATACATTATGTCATTTCTACTAAAATACAAGTATAGTGGGTAGTAGAAAAACGGAATAAGAAATAATTACAGCGATTCCTGGGAAATGTGTGTCAAAATATCGAAAGCTTACAGATTTACATATGTATATTTGTTTATCTTATCTAATAATTAGTCAAACAACCAGCATATTACTGGAATATTTTCTTCCAGCTTTCTAACCGTAAAAATGCTATTCAATATCACATAGCTAATTACACTTATCTATTAATTACATGCTAGGTAGGTGCCATATTAATATTATACACAGATGGATATAAGTATGCGGTCTATGCAGTGATCTATGTGAGTGAAGCGAATTTAGCTTACAGCAAATGCAAGAAATCACAATTAGCCTGCATCTACGAAACAATGAAAAGCAAATATCCGATCTGATGTAATGTTTTACTCAAGCGGAACGGCGAAGAAAAGAGACCCAACTCGGAGATAAACATCTTTGGAAACACAACTCCTTCACAGCTATTCACTATTAAGTCGAGGACGTAGTAGATTGTCGGCCTATTGCAGTTGCTACCAACACCGCGATTGTATAGAGAGTCAGTGTTGTCGTACTTACACTCCAACAGCGGACTGTCTGTCTTAACAAGGTTTATGGCATCTAGATAGGCGAGTGGAGTGCGTATTGTTCCGAACCGAGCCCGACTGGTCGCTAATTACTTAACTCTTAGCAACTTAAGCAACCCCACTGGGAAATAATTTGATGGTTCATTCAATACATTATTTTTCATCCCGATTTTGAACTCTAACCCCGTGCTCTAAACAACGTCTGTTCCGTCCAAATTTGCGAGGTGGTGGATTGTAGATTAAAGCCAACTTCTTATTTGCTCAAAACCATAGGGATGCGAGACATATGTATCGTTTTCGTATACGTATTTAAATGTATATATATCTGCGTATATAAAAATTCACAAATATTTAACCCGTAATTTTCAAAAAGGAGAACAAAGGCAACTCGTGACACAAGAAGCATTTTAAACTTCTATTATTTTGATACGCTAGTCGATAAAAAAAAATCAGTAACCTTGTGACAGAGTTAACTATATACGTTTGGCAAAGTCATGAAAATGGGGGCAACCGAAATATCGAACTATAACCTTTCTCTATCCTAAACTATTTCACTTTTCGATGCAATTTCCTTTTCTTCTGCACAGTGCATCACCGATTATGTAAACACTGAAATGTACATTGCAATTAGTGAATTAGTCCTCCAAAAGTGGCAGTCAGCTAAAGAAATCTCTTATTGAAGATTATTTTTGTTTGTGTCGGCTAGGTTTAATTGAAAAGCGATCAATGTTACAGCTCATTAATTATGCACAACTCGCCAAAATCCATACATAATTATATAAGTAAACCGCAAATATAAAAGTAAAGAAAAATATTAACCACAATAATGGTCACGGCCATAGTTTGCGCAAACCAGTAACAACGAACGCTATTATTAATGGCAACAATAACAAATTATATGTGATATGGAAAACAAAGTAATTTAATTGATATGCTTACGCGAATTTCTACCAAACCATCAACGGTGATTTAACTAATACTACGAAGGATGTCCGGTTACTTAGGTACATTTGTGGATTACAGACAGACTACTTTATTTATAGAAATCAAACATACACTAAGTAAAAGCGTGAGATGTTAGCTATTTTTCAACATAATCGCTTGTGTAAACCCTCAAATTTGTAAAATACTGCCTCTTGAACTTCGTCGTAGTCTTCAATCCGTTTACCCAACAAGTGAGCTTTCAACGGTCCAAACAAGTGAAGATCAGAAGGAGCCAGGTCTGGACTCATCTGCACACCTTCACGATCATCGTTTAGAGCTGTGCGTCCATTTCTGAACTGTTTACACCAAACACTAACTTGTTTTCGACGCATAACGCCTTCTCCGTAAGACTTCAGTATTTTTTTATGAATTTTGGTAAGTATTTCATTATTTGCATCCAAAAAGCAAATAACCGCTCGCACTTCAAACTTGTACCTCAAGTCAAGCACATGTTTCGATGGGGACTGCCATTGTGCGGCTGTCACTGCACACGTTGTACTGAACCTAAGGCAATGACAATAGCCACCTATACAGCACATATGCACATCTAAAATGCGTACAAGTTTCAATGTGATCGAAGCGACGTAGGTGGTGTCTCGCGCAAACTTTTCTTAGTAACCGGACATCTCTCGTATTTGACTTACCTCTTTGCCACTACATGGTACCTAAAAGTTACAGTTTCCATTAATAGTAATATATGTTTTGAAACTATTCTATTTATATTACAATACTATACCGTTTATTTTAAATTAATATACAAATACATATGTGTATCGATTATTTTAAATGTCCGAAAATAAATCAGCTTTGATATAAACAGAGACACAATTTCAATTCCCGATATCCTTCAGTCGCAGCAAACTCATTATAGGATTAATTTTTTTTCTGAACGTGAGTTCTTTTTTTTTTGTTTCACTCTCACCCGGACAACTGTCTAAATGATATACGTCAACTGGAACTGGTCAACAAGGTCGGTGTGTTAGCAGGTACATATATTGTAGGAAAATACTGATACATGTAAAAGGCCGACACTGTTATTGGGATCAATAATAATAATTCACTTCAATGTTTAAGATGATTGGGGATACAATAGCAATTGGTAGGAGAACAGTAATTATGTTGTATTTAGGTTAAATTATAAGTTTAAGCTGTGAAGAATAATATAAATCATAGCCTAAGAAAAAAGATTCCATTAAATTTTGTTGTAAATAATATCCAGACTATATGTAAAAAAATGTTTTTGTATGGAAATAAGTGTCAGTGTGTACAAACAAATGTATCATGGCGGAGATTGGTGCAAATGGGCTGAATTAACTGGTGTCATAAGACGTTTTTCTAAATTTTCTTATATAAAACATTCCGGTTTTGATGCAAGTACATCTTCAAATACGTTCTATGTCGCAACTAGTGGGGATAGCAGTGTAAAAATTAGTTATAACATTTCTAAACGAAATTGGATCAAAACTATTAGATCTTTGAGATAATTGATACAAAGTATTTAAACCCGGATTTTAATTTAAAAAACTGCAGATACTTCTCCTTCTAATTTATCGACAAATTCGCCTGGAATACTTTTTAATTCCTGACTCTGCATTCAGTAATGCTAACAGCATCCTCAGATAAATGTAATACAAGCTCTTTCATCAGCTAAAAAAGACTACGACGAAAGAGACTTGCTTCTATCCAAGTCCTCCATTGTTAGAAGGTGACAACGGAATAGTTGGTGATATGCTTTCGTATGAAGCCACTGGCGAAGGTACTTTCCTTGATTTTCTTTACATGAGAATATTAATATATTCACACCTGGAAGTTGGCTTTGTACAAAGTCAAAAACGTGGTGCAATGCATGAGCCACACATGCGATATGCAGAAGTCTTGGATATTCTCTCATCAGAAGCTTTCCAGCTTTTAACATATAGGCTGAGGAATCAGAAACAAATAAAAGTACTTTTTCGCATTTGTGCCAACTAGATTTTATAGACTCTCTGTGATAACTTTGCTAGTGACTTCCCCATTTACCTCATTAAACAGGGGGCTGCAATATACCAATAATATCGTTTATTACACAACGCCCCCACTTATCAACATTTTGATCGGTGGCGAACAAAGTTTTTTGTTTTTCGAGGAGTTTTCAAAAAACGGGATGGTCGATTTTATGCAATGGAATGTTTGTCGCTAAAAATGCATCACAGAGGTCTTGTGTAGAATCGTCATCGTTGAGTTTCATTAAATGGGCATTTGTTCGTAAAGATTGGTTTAGAGAATTTGTATATATTTTACCGTTGTAGAACATATACTGCAATACACCTGAGATATATTCACTACAAATAGATAATCCGTCTGATCTGCAATTGACCGTTTTATTGACAAAACATTGCTGCTCTTGATTTGAAGTTTCCGTATGAAAAGAGTATAAAAAATGAAATACGAGTAAGCGTGGAAACTATAGATTAAAAATAAAAGCTTATTAGTTAATAAACAGAAAAATCCTCCCAGTAAAAATTGTTCTAAAACAAAAATTAATTCTAAGAAAATAAACGATTGCAAAATATCAAAACTAAACAGATTTAATAATTACACGTAGTATCTAACTACCAGAGATATTGCGGCAAACTTAGCCAGCTGGATGAATGAATACGTTACAGTTGTCCAATACACACTGAAGCAGACACACTAGGAGGATCTGATATAAATGTACGCTTACGCCTGCGGCCGATCCTGTTAAAAATGAATCATCCCATAAAACGCATCGAGCTGTGGTGATAAGCTCAATAATGTTATCGACTGAAAAAATGTAAAACCAGCACAGGGGAAGGGGAAATTATAAAAGGTAAAAGTAAACAAAAAAAAGTTTTAAACGAATAAAAATTCTAAAATTTGATCCTGCTACATCAATTAACCGAAAAAATTCCATCATAGGCTCATAGTCTATTGTAGGAATCACCATATCAAACAAAAGCAATGAAAGAGATACAAGTAATAGAGACGGTAAAGATAGTAAGGAGTGTGGGGCAGCACAATAAATACACTGTCAGGATTACTCCTCCCGCACAAAGTATTAATTAATTCGTGACGACACGTGTTTCGGGCATACGTGGATTCCCGAAACACGTGTCGTCCCGAATTAATTAATACTTTGTGCGGGAGGAGTAATCCGAACAGTGTGTTTAATAAAGACGGACTTGCGTTCCTGCCTACCAGGCATCGTCAGCGTCTTTCCAAATGCTAAACCCACTTTCATCGCTGATGCGTCGCGGATCTTATTGAAAACCATTGCTATTATTAGCTAAGACATACGCCATCTAATGGACGCAGATTAAGGCTCCAACCAACCGGTCTGGCGTCCGACCTCCATACAGTCACTGATCTAGCCCAGACAGCTCATGAACTAATAAGTCCCACTAGATATTCGAATTCCGTATGTAGTGATTCCAAGAGCGGTTTAACCATGACAAAATATGAGAAACATCAAAAATGCCAAAACAATCATCCGAGAAATGCCATTATAGGCTCATGACCAATTATAGGAATCATCAAACCAAGCAAAAGTCATGAAAGCGGTACAAACATTAACGGCGGGCCTCAGCTTCTGCCTACCAGGCGTCCCCAGCGTTATTCCGAATGCTAAACCCACTTTCATCGACAGTTCGGTCTCTACCTATATTGTCGCTCAACTTTAATTTTTTTGCGACACTTGTGGACAGCAGAATCGCGTGAAGTTTTGCAGGCATAGTTAGCCATATATGCTCAGTAGAGTCTGAAAATTTTTAACTGCCCATACCCGCTAGTTCGGTCTCTACGCTCCTCCAAAATTTCTTCAATCTTAAAATGAGAAATCTTCTATTTAATTTCCTTTTTTCTCCTACATATTTGCTTTTGATTTGCACATTCTCAGATTTCCTTCACGATAAATGTTTCTCCAGACATCAGCACACATTGACAGTACGTAACAGACACAAATAGTAAATAGGCTTTTCTCAAGCGAACCAGTTGATGCTTAATAGGAATTAAGGTATTTTACACGGACATAAAATACGTTTATATTATTAATTTCTTAAACTTCTTTACAATAAATCATATTATTTCGACATCTTCATTCAAGAGGTGTATGCTCAAGTTAAGCAAACAAAATCGATTCTATTGAACCGTCACCGCAAACAAGACAGCCAGATCTTAATGTATAACTTTCTTTTGATTTCCCAGAAGTGCCGTGATCTCTGACTGACATTGAATATGTACACTTTTAAGTACGAACAAATTAACATGCCCGCGATGTTATCTTTAAGAGTTAATCTCCGGCACGTCTACATGAAAAATTGTAATGAAAGACAACGCCGTCGAGTCATATATGTCAATCTCTACAGCAGCTAGTTATCTACAAATATACACAGATGTTTCTAGTTACGTATGGAAGCAGTTGATATTGGAGAGAGTGCTCGCGCGGACAAATAAAATTGCTTCGACTTTATGTGTTGGACGCTACAATATTATAAAATTTGTGTCTGATGTAAGTAGTTCGTAGATGTACGGGTGCAAAGTGTAACTGTTCCTTCTGACGATCCACAAGTAATTTCGGAGTTTTTTTTCTGGTTTCTTTGTCTCTGTTTTCGAATCAAATCAGCTACCTAGTTCTATTGAGATTGACAACAACAACAACAATACTGTCTTTAGAATTAATTTTGTTATTCGTAATCAGATACTTGGCACTCTTAATGTTCTTGATTCTCGAAAAGGGCCTGGTCTTGATGGTATATCTGCAATATTTCTGAGCAAATGTGCTGCAAATTTGACAGACCAGGTTAATAAACTTAAATTGAATATAACCCAGTGTAAACATATACTTTTTTTTCTAGTCAGTTGGCATCGCTTTACATGGATTTGTTGCTGGAAGCGATGTTGACCCTTGCGGTTAGAACCGTAAATGATCTGGAGGTAATCTTGGATTCCAGACTGTCGTTTGCGGACCATATTGAGTACATAGCTATACGAGCTTGACGTTGTCTGGGTTTCTTGTTAAGAGTAAAAAACGATTTTCATCACCACTCCACAGTTATTGCTGTTTGTAACACCACAGTAAGACCGATCCTTGAGTATGTATCGACAGTCTGGAATCCTTATTATGGTAGGTACACTGACTCCCTAGAAAGAATTCAGAAAAGATTCATTAAAACTCCACATACAATAAAGATGTAAAGATTTTTTTAAATACTTTATTACCCAACAGTACAATAACTATTTACAGGATAACATTACAAAATTAGAACAAACTTAAAAAGTAGTGCAAATAATTAAATTACAAGTTTATTATACTTGAAATTTAATAAAATAAGTAAACATAAAAGTAATCTACAGAAAAGGATCAAGATAGAGGTTCCCAACTAGCACCAAAGTAACTGAAACCGAGACGGGAACCTATTTGAAGTAGCTTAGACGTAATCGTGACTATAAA